>DWNR01004988.1:0-10461 GCA_018250455.1 Polygonus leo
TATCTGTTTTGGTAACCTTTCATCCGTCATTCTTTCAACATGTCCGAACCACCGGAGCATTCCCTTTCTCATTTTCATTTATCATCATTTTCATCATATTCATTGGTTTTATTGGATTTGTCTGTGTTGTGTATCCTCTATTTACTGGTGTCGGGTAGTATTGATTACTGCTGTTGCTTTAGGAATCGGAAAAGGGTGATGAAAAATGAGGCCAGTTCGATTGTGTGTGCTGTTCTGGAATTTGATACTAACTTTATTTAATGCTTTCATAACTTCCATGCGAAATTCGAAATTCTGTTTCTCTGTCATTTTGGACATCTCTGGCATAAAAGATAATAAAAAATATCGATTAGGATCCTTATCATCATTATCAAACTTTTTGAGAAGAGATTCTTGAAACAGTGTCATTGTTTGTTTTTTATTTTTTGTTCGGGTTACAGATGGATGCGATGACACTGTCTGCTTTGACGTCGACGGCTGGTTTTGGTATTCAGGTGTTTACATTGACGCTGGCTGGCTGGTAGACGGTTGATAGAGCGGTGAGTCCGCTTCTGTGGATCTGAATTGTTCATCAAGAGCTCCATCATCGTTGTTGCCAGTTATATTACTGTCATCGTTATCAGTGTTTTCAGGAGAAGTTACATTTGAAAATGAGTTCCTTGACTGTTTGGTAACTTTTAAAAACTTCTTTGCTGTGCTACCACTTCTTTCTTCATTTTCTTTTCTTTTTCACGCGTGTAATAATCTCTTACGGCTTTCCATTTTTTTTGCAGAAATTGTACTGAAAAGCAAAAGATTTAAATTTTAATAGGATGATTATGTTAGCTACGTGTTAATAACGGTATTAATAAATACGAAGTAGGTTCGGAGTAACATAGCTATTCCGTGACTAATCTAGAATTAACTACTCCTGGTGTAACTTGCAAAAACAGCGTCAATATTGGATGTACCCACTTAATAAAGAGAGATTACTTGGCGGACATCATGTAACATACTACATACATTTAAAATACTAAAAAAACTATGACGTTAAATTAGAAGTTATTATAGAATGTCATATTCGACGTTTTGTGAATTGCTATCCATTGTAAAACCAGTTGACACGCACATAAACTTAGCGGCACGGAATGTGGCCCAAGTTCAAATTAGGGTTTGTAATCAAAATAAAACATGAAACGTTGAAATATTTGCTAAAATTAATGTTATTATTTAGTTTCCAATTGTATCTTACAGATATAAGACAAAAAAATGAGATTTAACGAATTTAAAAACAAAAAAAATCTTATAACACAAAACAAAGAAAAAATTTAAATTACACTAAATAAAAAAAATACACATTTTTACTTAAAATTAATAACGGGTGTTACCACCTCTGGCCCTTATGACAGCTTGCATGCGATCTGGCATGCTATGAATTATATTTTTTATGTCCACTTGTGGGATTTCTTCCCAAGCACCTAATAAAGCAGTTTTTAATTCATGGAGGATCGGTGGTGGGTCAGGACTTCTTCTAATTTTTTTTCAGCATGTCCCAGATGTGTTCTATAGGGTTTAAGTCTGGACTTCTAGCTGGCCATTGCATTTTTACAATACCGACCTCCGAAAGGTAATTAGAAACGCAATGCGCTGTATGAGGTCGGGCATTGTCTTGCATTAAAATAAAATCTTCGTTTCCTATAAACCCCATGTATGGCGAAACATGACTTTGAAGGACGTCTTCGATGTACCTTACTGCCGTTAGACGACCTTCGATCACCACTAAATCGGTACGTGCCTCAGAACTTACTCCTCCCCAAACCATAACAGACCCTCCATGAAAACTTTCAGTTTGCCTGGTAGTGATTGGCAGAAACCGCTCTCCACGCTTCCTCCATACGCGTTCTCGCCCATCTGAAGTTCTTAGCCCTACTCTGCACTCATCTGTCCACAACACTTTGCTCCATTGCTCGTGAGTCCAATTTATGTGTTCGCGAGCAAACCGTAATCGACATACGCGATGGTGCCTGAGCAGTTCTGGGCTTCGGGCTGGTCTTCTAGCGCGTAAATTGCGTTCCTCCATCCTCCTTCTTATTGTACGTTCACTTACGTTAACCCCTCTTACCGTTTGTAGGCGCTGTCGTATCTCAACGGCAGTGAGGAACCGATTTCTTAAAATTTTTAAAATAATAAATCGGTCATCTCGAGCTGACGTGCGCCTGATTCCGCCACTTCCCGATCTTGTCGTACAGCGGCCGGTCTGGTCGTACCTTTTCAAAGTATACCGCAGAGTTGTGCGCGGTACATTTAATGTTTCAGCAATTTGTCGCTGAGTTCGCCCTTGACTCCTAAGCATTACAGCTTGAGCAACTTGGACTGGAGTAAGAGACATTATGTGTCGTTTCTGGTAGCAAGAATAATTATTGATTAATTTAAAAACAATAAATGTCATGAAAAAAAGTTTGCTATGGCTTTGTTTCAGTTTGGGCCATATTCCGTGCCGCTGGCCAAATTTAAGGAAAAAAGAAACAACCTACCACCCTAGGCACACAACAAGGCACATTAAAAATACTTATTTATAATTCAATATTAATCATAAATAGGTTTGAAATCTCTTACTTTTTACTTTACGGCAAATATAGGTTTGTGATAATAGTATCTTGTGTAGAATTATCATTATTATATTTATATTCATTATCATTATGTTGCGATGAACTACCTGCACTATTGACATTGGCACCAGCAGGCGTAGGCGGCGTGTAGTAGCTACTTATTTGCTCTTTGGAATTAAAATGTGGCAAAAGCGAAAGTAAAATATGTTGATCTGGATGTTGAATGGTGGGAGTGACTGTTTAATTTCTTAATAAGAATTTCGTATAATTTATACGTATAGTTTTGTGCATCATCAACGCCATCACTTGTGTTAATCTTCTTTGATTTAGGAATAACAAAAGATTCCAAACAGCTTCGGAGATTCGGAGTCGTTTTACTCAGTAGCTGTAGGTCGACTTGGCGGTCTTTCTAGTCTAATCACTCCCCTGATTCGAGGAACAAACAAAACTTGGGAGTCTCATCGTATTTAAAACCGGATTAAAAAAATATATATATTATAGTTGTTGGTTTAGGTAATGAGATGGTAAAATAAAGTTCGGACAGTTCACAATTTTTTATTGTTCACGCACACACAAGTAACAACTATTTTACAGTCTTAATAAAAGCAGAAGGTACAGGAAGAAGAAAAGTTCAGAGTAGAAGATACACACAAGAGAAGATAGTAGCGGATAGCGGTAAAATATAACGAGCGAAAATTGCATACATAAAGCAACGCGGGTTAGCTGTAGGGCGCACGGCTCACGACTGGCCTGCCCGCCTGCCGGCGGGCGGGAGCCCGCTGCGGCCGGCGATGCGCTCGCGCATAGCAACAAACTACACAAAAGAAATCGTGCGCCCACGGCTTAACTACCGGTTTGACCCGGAGATGTCTGTTGATTTAATTTTAATATTATATTTTTGTGTGTGTACTCCCCTCCAGAGACCGTCCCTACGGGCGATAAAAATCTGGAAAACGGACTTTTCTACCAGAACGCGTTGTCCGTATACAGGAGGGATTTTGAGGACTATGCTCACCTTCAGTCAGGATTGGAAAGCTGGACTGTTTTTCTGAAGCGTGTTGGTCGATACGGATATGGTTGGTTGGTCAAACAGGAGATAGGCTGGTTTAAGACGGTCTATGCTGACCGTGACGTCTTTCCCGTTTGTCCTGATCTTAAAGTTTTTAGTACCCCTTTTAAGAACTTCATGTGGGCCTGTGTAGGCCGGTTGTAGAGCGCCACGTAGCATTTCTTCCCTCAGGAATACATGGCTACATGTAGCTAAGTCTTTATAGACAAAAATTTTGTTAGCGGTATGGTGTTGAGTCGGGACGGGACGTAAATTCTCGGCAAAGGTCTTCATTCGCGCGGAGAAGTCTACAATGTCGGTCGTGTAGTTACTGACGTTGTGTCCGAAAAACTCACCTGGGAGTCTGAGTGGTTCACCATAAACTAACTCGGCGGATGAAGATTTAAGATCTTCTTTAAAGGCACTCCTTACGCCGAGGAGAACTAAAGGTAAGGACTCAGTCCACCGCACATCAGCGTGACAGGTAATTGCCGTCTTCAGTTGTCGGTGGAATCGCTCCACCAAGCCGTTGCACTGTGGGTGGTATGCCGTCGTCCTACGGTGATCGAAACCGATGGACCTGGCTAGTTGGTGAAACAAGGTCGATTCGAACTGTCTGCCGCGATCGGTTACGATCTCGATCGGACAGCCAAATCGTGACACCCAACAGCTTACGAACGCTTTGGCTACTGCTTCGGCGGTGATTTCTGTAAGCGGCACAGCTTCGGGCCATCGCGTAAAGCGATCGACTGCTGTGAGGCAATACCGAAAATCACCGCATGGTGGTAATGGGCCGATCAGGTCTAGGTGGACATGTTTGAAACGCGCCGAGGGTAGATCATGGGTACCAATAGGTGATATCACATGTCTGTGTACCTTGGCGCGCTGACAAGTCAAACACGCCCTAGACCATTCACGACATTGCTTGCGCATGAAAGGCCAGACAAAGCGTTGCGCGACTAGCTTGGCGGAAGCGTTGGCTCCCGGATGGCTGAGTGAGTGAAGAGAATTAAATACCTGTCGACGAAGAGGTTTGGGGACGAATGGCCTAGGCGTCGGTGTACTGATGTCGCAGTACATCTCTATGTGACTTCCAGGAATACTCGTCCGTTTAAGGCGAAGTGAAGATCCGCTTGTGAGATACTCAGCAAGTTCTGGATCTGTAGCTTGTTGTCGTGCTAAGTCTGTTAAATTTACCGGCAAAGAAAGCTCATCCACGCGGGATAGCGTATCAGCAACGACATTATTTTTGCCTGCTATGTGTTCGATATTAGTAGTAAATTGTGAAATAAAATCTAAATACCTAAATTGACGCGGAGAACAGTTGTGTTTTCGTTCATGAAACGCATAACACAATGGCTTATGATCTGTGTATATGGTAAAATGGGTGGCCTCTAGCATATGTCGGAAGTATTTTATACTTTCGTATATGGCAAGGAGCTCGCGGTCGTATGGTGAATACTTCCTTTATGATGGGCTCAACTTGCGTGAAAAAAAAGCTAAAGGCTCCCAGTGTTCGTTCCTACGCTGTTGTAATACTCCTCCAATGGCGGTGTCGGAGGCATCTGTAACCAACCCTAATTTTAAAGAAGGATCAGGGTGTGCGAGCATTGCTGCTGTACACAAGCTCTCTTTGCAATCCCCGAATGCCTTCAACGAGTCCCCACATATATCGACGGGCTGCGAAGCTTTGATTGAACCTGTCAATAAGGAGTTCAATGGTGCTTGAATTTGGGCAGCCTGTGGAATGAACCTACGGTAAAAATTTACCATGCCCAGAAATCTGCGAAGCTGCTTTGCAGTCTTAGGAACTGGGAATTCCTTAATGGCCAGCACCTTACTTTCTAAAGGCTTGGTACCCTTTTCAGAGATGTGATAACCTAAAAATGTTACCTCTTTTGCACCGAAGACGCACTTAGCGGTGTTAATGAGTACACCATATTCCACCATCCTGGTGAAAAGTTGACGCAGGTGCATCTCGTGCTCTTCTTCGTTTTTTGAAAATATCAAAAAATCGTCCAAGTAGGGGTAACAAAAATCTAGACCTCGAGTTATCTCATCGACAAACCTTTGGAACGTTTGACCAGCGTTTCGCAGACCAAACGTCATAAATGGGAACTCGAAGAGTCCAAACGGTGTGGTAATTGCTGTTTTCTGGATATCGTCCTGAAATACTGGTATCTGATTGTAAGCTTTAACTAAATCTATCGTGGAAAAGATCTTACAACCTGACAGATTGTGAGCGAAATCGTGGATGTGCCGGATAGGGTACTTATCCGGGATCGTCCTTGAATTGAGCATCCGGTAATCACCACACGGACGCCAGCCGTTGTCCTTTTTCGGGGCTAGGTGAAGGGGTGACGACCAGGGACTCTCAGATGGCCGAGCGGTCCCATTTGCCATCATAGTCTCGAATTCGGCTTTGGCAATTTTAAGTTTGTCGGGCGCTAATCGGCGAGGCGAGCACGATATTGGAGGTCCAGGAGTAGTGCGGATGTGGTGAACAGTGTTGTGTTTAGGTGTATTTGGTATACCAGAAGGCCGCACGAGATCCTGGAAATGTGAAAGTAAATTATTATATTTTGTACACACAGACAATATTTTTACACTGTATATTAATATTTTATTTGTTATGCGTTCTATAGTAGCTGTACTAGATAAATTTGTTAGCTTATCTATTAAGCATTTTTTACTAATATCTATTATTAAATTATAGTGTGAAAGGAAATCAACACCAATGATGGCTTTAGTGACGTCAGCTACTATAAAACGCCATACATCATTTCTGCGAAGACCTAGGTTAAGCTTTAATTCTAAGTAACCATATGTGTTAATGGGTGTACCGTTTGCAGCACTTAGTTGGTAATCGGTTTTAGTCCGTTGTTGGTGTAGTTCTGTTCGGGGGAAGACGCATACGTCGCTTCCAGTGTCGACCAGAAATTCCACTCCCAGATTGCGGTCAGTGATGAAGAGGCGACCCGTTGACTTGTGGCAATCAGTTGTCGCCATCACTGCTTGCCTTGGTCGTTTCCCATAATAAAGTCACACGGCTTTATACATTTCTTTGCCTGGGCCCCGTGCTTCTGATGGTACCAGCATACGGGGTACCTGCTGTAACTGGACCGCGACCTTCGTGACGCCGATCGGTGATGAGATCTCGGTTCTCTTTCTCGTTCTCTCGGCCGAGATCGATTGACCTGGGTGGTTAAAGCGCTAACTTGCTTTGTCAGTTCGGCTACTTGACATGCTAGTTGGTCGATTGTGGATGTAGGAGTTGATGCGGCGGCTACATGGTGAGAGGGCGCTGTGAGATCGTTGATCCTGTCGGCCAAATCTGCCAATGCGTCAAGGGAGAGTGACGGCTGCGATGCGACTATAGGTTGCATACCTGGTGGTAATCGACTGGTCCACATAGTCCTAAGTACGTCTTCGGGCATGCTGGGTCCAGCTAGGTGTTGGAGGTGCCGTAGGAATTGTGAGGGTTTACGTGTTCCTAGTTCCTCGTGCATTAGTAATTGTTTTACTTTATTTTCCCGTGACACTGAAAGCCTCTTGATCAATTCGCACTTCAGCCGCTCATAGTCTGGGGGTCCAGTCAAGATGTCCTCCACTTCCGCTGCGTACTGACGATCAAGCGTGGCGAGCACATGGTAGAATTTTGTGCAGTCATCAGTAATATTGGCTATGGTGAATTGTCCCTCGATTTGCGCGAACCATATGGACGGTTTTTCTGGCCAAAACGGAGGTATCTTCAGGTGTAATGCTGGGCTGGGCTCAGAGATTTTAATGCGCTCCGCCATTTTGAATGGGCGCCGTGGCCGAGTGTTGACCTGGGAACGCGCCGTGTCCGATCCGCTGCCACTCGACATCTTCCACGTGTTTGCTCGGGGTCACCAATTATAGTTGTTGGTTTGGGTAATGAGATGGTAAAATAAAGTTCGGACAGTTCACAATATTTGTTGTTCACGCACACACAAGTAACAACTATTTTACAGTCTTAATAAAAGCAGAAGGTACAGGAAGAAGAAAAGTTCAGAGTAGAAGATACACACAAGAGAAGATAGTAGCGGATAGCGGTAAAATATAACGAGCGAAAATTGCATACATAAAGCAACGCGGGTTAGCTGTAGGGCGCACGGCTCACGACTGGCCTGCCCGCCTGCCGGCGGGCGGGGGCCCGCTGCGGCCGGCGATGCGCTCGCGCATAGCAACAAACTACACAAAAGAAATCGTGCGGCCACGGCTTAACTACCGGTTTGACCCGGAGATGTCTGTTGATTTAATTTTAATATAATATTTTTGTGTGATGTATGTGTGTGGTGCATGTGTGTATGAATATTGATAATTAGTTTAGTTACCTACAGTACACTATAAACATTTGCATCATTAGAGCGAACGCCTATGTATCGTTGATTTTACAGGAAAGTTTTTATCTTTTTATAGCACAGTTTTTGAAGAGCCCCATGTTATAGCGCTCCGAAAATACCTCAGTACGTAGCTCTTTACACCTCTTGCATGTATGCAGAACAAATAAAAGGAAAGCGCTAATCAGAAAAGGATCGTCATGACGCCCATTTGATGCGCACAGTTTAGTCACATTCCAGTGTAGTTACTACAAAGGGAGATTTTGTGGAGATGCAATTCCTCGTTCAAACGTGAAGAGGCAGCACGTGAAATGTGACGACATCAAGGACTTCGCGTGCACCGCAGTATAGTCAGCTGCGTCCTCCACCTTTAGCTTTAGATATTGGGTTAGCAACTAAGTAATTGTTTTATTCAAAGAAATAAAAGAGATTTTTTTGAAGTGAAACTTCTGTGGCAACGATGAGCAGGGTAAACTGGCGTGGAATCGCGTCATCAACATGCTTGGTCTGTTATTATTTTTTGCATTTGAAATATTCGTATTGACGTATAGTTATTTCAAAAATTATATTACTTTTTTTGTAATATGTATTTAACTATGACTGCCATTTTTTTTAATTTTTTTCTCATAACAGGCATCGGGACACCTTACATATTATACTGATTAATAATTAATTCATATTTGAGAAATATATATGGCTGAGTATAATTGCTTGTGAAGTTGTAAAAGAGTGATGAATTTACTTTTGTAATAAAAATATAATTGAAAATTATGTCTGGAAAGGGAAGCCGGTTTCTACAAAGGTCCAATTGGCTTCGTTAATGAAATTTGCGTTTTGATCCCATATACAGCTGTGATGGAAACATTGTTTTTTATTCTGTTCCGAATGTAAGAAAGTAAGAAAGAATTTTATTTATACATTTCCTTTCTTTTTCTGTTTCGAATGTTTCATTTTTTTAATGTCCAACAGGGAATAGATGGAAATAATTTATCCGACTTTTAAAACTTTCATAAGAGGTTGTGTGATTTTTATGCTATATTTTGGAATTTTCTACAAACAAAATTTATTGATTTTTGTGTTGGGGTTTCTTAGGATAAGCGTGATTGGTAGCTGTAGTTTCGTAAAAATAGTTTTAACTCTTGGGAAAAGTATTATAAATATATGTGTGTGTTTGTATTATTAAGAAGCAAAAAAATATGAGCCAAGGCTGAGCGTAATTATTTATGAAGTTATAAAAGAGTGATGAATTTACTTTTGAATTAAAACTTGAATTAAAAATTATATCTGGAAAGGGAAGCCGGATTCTTCAAAGGCTCGAATGGGCTTCATTAATGAAATATGCGTTTTGATCCCAATTACATCTGTGATGGAAAGATCGTTATTTATTTGTGTTATTTATTCTGCGAAAGTAAGGCAGAAAAGAAAATTTCATTAATTTTTTTTGCTTATTTTTTTTTGAATGATTTTTTTTGAGTTCTCCAGAAAGTTCAGGGAAATGTCTTAAGCTACTTTCCAAATTTTCAAAAGGGTTGTGTGATTTTTATGCTATATTTGGAATTTTCTGAAAAAAACAAAATATATCGATTTTTGGGTTGGGGTTTCTTACGATAGGAGTGAATGGTAGCTGTAGTCTCGTTAGAGAAGAGTTTTAACTCTTCCATGACACTTTCTTTCTTTTTTTGCTCTAATTGAGTGCTTTTTGTGTGTGTATGTGTGTGTGTGTGTGTGTGCCGGTGCACAAATAGTTATACTGAGCGTAATTGCTTGTGAAGTTGTAAAAGAGCGTTGAATTTACTTTTGTAATAAAAATATAATTGAAAATTATGTCTGGAAAGATTCTACAAAGGCTCGATTGGGCTTCATTAATGAAATTTGCGTTTTGGTCCCAATTACGAGTACACCTGTGATGGAAACATTATTTATTCTGTTCTGAAAGTAAGAGAGAAAAGAAAATTTCTGTACATGTTTGCTTATTTTGTTAAATTTCATTTTTTTTGAGTTTTCCAGGAAATCCAGGGAAATGTTTTAAGCTACTTTCCAAATTTTCAAAAAGGTTGTGTGATTTTTATGCTATTTTTTGAAATTTTCTGCAAACAAAATATATCGATTTTTGGGTTGGGGTTTCTTACGATAGGAGTGAATGGTAGCTATAGGCTCGTTGGAGAAAAGAGTTATAACTCTTTCATGACACTTTCTTTCTTTCTTTTTTTTGGTCTTATTGAGTGCTTTTTTTGTGAATGTGTACGTTTTGATTATCTAAATGATAAGCATTCTTGATCTGATTTGACTCTAGCTCCACAATAATTCTATGTATAGTATAAGTGAAACTTTGTTATACAAATTATTAAAAAGATGCATAAGCACACCTATGGAGTTTCTTGCCGCCTCTTCTCCATAGAGAATCTTTCGAAGCGGTAGTAGTTTTCTTGACGTTCAAAAAGAGTTCTGAAGGAACCAACTT
>DWNR01004989.1:0-10461 GCA_018250455.1 Polygonus leo
ATAGGAGCATCTAAGCAGCACGTTACCAATAGTAATAAAACTCAATGTTGACTTTTTATTCATATTTCATAGATATTTCTTAAAGATACACATCACAGGTATTTACTATTCTGTGTAAACTTTACTAGATTTTTGTACGAAAATCTATCACGACAAAAAATTTAAGATATATCTGTAACACTAAAATACGTAGAAGCATTGAACAAAATAAATAGCCTTGGTCGTTCGACCTACAAATGGCTAGAGATTCGTTGACCGCGATGTCCTTGTGAATAATATCCACAAACAAGGCTCGCAGCTGCCGTTCTCGGGGTTAATTTGTTTGTATTCGTTAATAAATATTAAGGGAACTTTTTCTTTTCCCTTTGTTGGGTGAAGCTTCGACTTGTCTTTTCTAATTACGCTTCGGAAAGCAATTTCGTACGTTTTTTGCCGTTGACATCCCTGTCAGCTAAATTTAGGTTAAGCATTTTAGGTACTTTCTTCAAAATAATTGCCGACGTTTATTTCTAGGTTTTACTGAATATGGGGAAAAAAGGAGACAAATGCCAGAGTAAATTAAATCATAATCGTTATTTTGATTTGTTTAAAGAAAAGTATCCTTGCTAGACCTATCGATGGCAATAACTGTGTTATATCATCACTCTGTCATTGTAACAGTGCTATATGGTAAGGTAATATTGTGAAATGTATAAAATATTTATTGCACATTCTTATGTTGTTATTTTTGTTTAACGTTACTCAACGACCAGTCTTCGTCCTTGCGTTGCGACTGGCTGTATCACCGAGTCACACGGATAGACTGATCTCCATCTATGGCAACAGACCGTATTATTAGACTTGGGAATTATAACTATTTTTATTATAGTCTCTTAAGTTGTCAGATATTTATGTTTAATATTATTGGACGACAGGTCCTTGTTCTTACGAATGTTTTATTCACCGAGTTACATGGATAGACTAATTTCAAAACATGCCTGCTTGAAAACTTTTACAAGATTATAGACCGTATTATTACTATGTGGGAATTGTATAGTTGTACTAATCTACCAATAAAGCCTAGTATATTTGTACTTGTCACTACTTAATACGTAAAGTCCATCAGCGTCGATGGAACCCGAAACACTTTGTCCTTAATTATTTACTAATAAATATTTGTTTGTTTGTCCACAGGTTCGGGTAAATCCTACACGATGATGGGCTCGCCGGGCGCCGAGGGCGGCATCATCCCTCGTCTTTGCGATGCGCTGTTCGAGCGGATAGCGGTACAGCAGTCACCGCCCGCACTCACGTATAAGGTAACAATTTGTTGTCTGTAATTCGAATATACCTCGAAAATATGCTTTTGAAGTGAATAGCGTCTGGAAATTATGTTTAACTGATGTCAAAAAATACGAAAAAATTGAAAACTTCCTCCGTTTTTGAAGACGGTTAAAAAGCGGAGGGTTGTATGTTGCCTCTGCATATAGATTTTTTCTTATATATATTTATTTTCTAAGGAGTATGAAACTTCTCAAACTTAGGAGCATGCATACAATCTAATGCATAACTTATATTATGCTTTTCAAAACTTACCTACTAAAGTAAGTTCTGGTTTCTGTTACCACATATGAGATATAAATTTTCTCTAACGTCCGGTAAGATACCCTAGAGGTATTAATATTCTATCACAACTTGCGTGTAGTTGTTAAATTATGCCGACATTTACCTAATGGTGTATTGAATTTATGTAATAGAAAATTAAAATAATTAAAGTGAAGTACACTTTTCCTGCTTTTTAACTTGTGTAAATTACATGGATAGATTTAAAGTATCTGCCACTTTATTTCGAAGTCTTTCGAGTTACGAAAACATTCAATAACGCAAATACTCTAATAGTAATAGTAAATAGTAATACTAATAGTAATAATAACTCTAATAGTTATTATAATAATAGTAGGTGATTGCGTTTCCAAACTCCTACATAATTATTATTTTGAAATATCAAAACTTACAGACTTCTCTATCTTAAAGGTTGTATAAATTATATGATGATACATAACTCGTTTATAAATAATGATGTAATAAGGCAGCTTACACCTCCTAGCATGATTTATAGTTTAATCTCGCAGTAACATTTCTATTCTACAGGATAGATCTCAAATTCAAGACCATTCATCATTTAAATTAAATGTCACTACGCTCTTCAGATTCGCATAGCTTTGAGGGCCATATGTTATTAAGCAAACATAAATGTACAAACATAATAGGAATCATATTTTTATTTAATATCTACCCGAGACTAAGTTGAAATTTGTTATATCTTATCTTCAGACGTTGTAGTCGGGAACGAGACGTAGTTGTGTAGTTTAAAAACAACATTAGTGTTTGTTTTCGTTTACTTGTTTTCGAAAATACATGTTTTTACTTCTTAAATTATGTGAATGAAAATTTCAAGGTTACAGAAAGCAAAACCTTTATGCTATGCATGACGTAAATAGAAAAAAATAGTACGAATTGAAATAGTATTGAATATAAGGCCAACATAGCCAACAGGTGATCTGTGACGCATTTCTTAATACTGACATGACAATACTGACAATACAATCGAATATATAGATTTTTTTGCAGCAACGAACATGACGCAAAAAGTCTGCCTATTCTGTCTTCGATTTTTATCGTACGTTTTGTGCGCTGGAGACCTGGTGGCACAAAATATGTGTCATTTAAGTAATAAGTAGTGCTAAAATTATTTTTATAACTAATCTAGCTATGTGGCTGAACGGCTACTTGATGAAAAATGGTCACTGTAGTTTAAGAACAACTACAACTCCAAAGGAATGGAAAATGCGTAGCCGACTTTCAAGAACAGCACTTTTTGCACCTTTTCAATAACTAATTCTTACATGTAAATTTATTTAAAATATATTACCTGCATCTAATTAGAAAAGAACATCTTTCCCGATTGTTTTTAAAAGATATGTACATTCTTATACGAGTAGATACCTACCGCCATTGCTTAAGTTAAATCAACTAAATGACACTTTAAAAATATAAGATAACTATAATGTTTCCCTTCCCCCAGGTGGAAGTATCGTACATGGAGATATACAACGAGCGCGTGCACGACCTGCTCGACCCGGAGACGACGCGGCGCTCGCTGCGTGTGCGAGAGCACGCGGTGCTCGGACCCTACGTTGATGGGCTGTCGCAGTTGGCTGTCACGTCTTTTCAGGTTAGTGTTTTTTTTGAAGTGACAACTTTTATAGCATGGGCAGGGTAAAGTGCTTGAAAACGCGTCAGAGCCGCTAAAAGTATTGCACTACTTAACGAGTCTCCCTGCTACCAGTTTCGTCGAGACCACGTCCATATAGTTATATGATATTTCGATTCAACTGAATCGAAATATCGGCATCCAAAATCTTCTTACACAACAAAATTAAAAAATAAACGGCCATTGTTCAACCTGATAGTCTCGACTGATGTTGGACATCTCCAATTAACATTGAAGCGATAGCCATTCTTTTATGTTGTTTTCCTAGGAGTAAGGATGCCCTGGAAATCTGAATTGCCTCGTGAATTAGGTTTTTACATACCCTCCAAACAACAAGTATCTTCAAAGTCGAACCATCTTATTAAAATTTTGCAATACGCTTTATCTGCAAAGCATATATACCTATTCGTCTGGAACGTTTGAGCAAGCTCAATGTGTGTCGACCTAGAGCTTAAATTAGATTCTCTCAGTACTACGATTTTAATTACTCCGGTCTTTACTTAAGGCAATTACGGCTGTCAGCACTTCATTTGAATACTAGTCACTGTTCATTCATTAAAGAAATGTTTTAATTGCGATTCACGGTGGAAGCTTGTCTTTTCATTATTCAGCGAAGTATAGACTATAAAAGACAGTTTCAGAAGAATGGTGTTCGGTCGTTCAAATATCAAAGTAATAATAGAGTCCTTTGGGTATTCTAAACTTTTTATAGTTGATTTTAATTATTACTTTACAAAAATGTACTTACAATGAACTAAATAGTACTAAATAGATAATATGATGTTTGAAATAGATTTCTGTCAACTCTGATTACGCATATCTAACGTAATAAATGAGTTAATTATGTACAGTTTGAACTATATTTTAAACTTGAATACCTTTTCAAAGCTAGACCCTATTCAAGCTCGGCGTTACGAGCTGTGACGTGGATTCTAATAATGCCAATTTTCGTATTTGTTAAAACAGGCGTCCTAACTTTCAAAATAAAACGTCAGATTTCGACGTGAAAGACACTTCCGACCAGCGAGTTTGGACGGTCGGAAACAATTTCAGAGGTACATGTCCAGATAGAATCGAACACGGAAAGAGATAGAAAACTGAACGTGTAAGGGGAGTCTGAGCCAAAATCCCCCGCAGCGAGTGCCAACAAGTGTCTGAAAGATAGATAGGACGGTCGCCGGCTACGTGCTGCGGCACAAATCTAGAACGAATTTATATACTTGAGATATTTGAAGTGAGACGTAGGACTCCATTCAGAAAGTGCACTTTTAAGGCATGTATGGACCGACAGTATTCATGTACTCGTATTATTTTACATGACAAGTTCATGGAGAAAAGGATTATTGTACGGGTAACATAGCTCAGCTTCATGATATAACATGTGCTCAAGATATATTGATCGGTGAACAAATAGCACGGATTTTTTTTTAAATCTTACATTAGTTTCGTAATATAGGAGGCAACAAACAAAAGGAGCGGCGATATAGGTCTTTCCAATTCCCACCTACTAATACTAATACAATCTACAATTGGCCTATTATCGTACAGAAAAAGAACATCGAGATGTGGGACAGAAATGTATCGTAATCTTGATTATGTTCTTTATATCGGCATTGACCGAGGATATATTGATCCACATTTACATACCATTTCAACTGTCACAATTGTTTATTGCGATGTACATTTTTACCGTATGCAATAAAGTTTTCTTGTTTCCTTTACTCGCTATGATGGCGTGGTCCTAAGATTGCTTGTGCAAGATTTATGCAAGCAGTAAACTCTGTTCCATTATGTAACCAATGTACAATCGAACAAAATTGATTATATGGGGGAAGTTCGGGATTTTATAGCGAAACTTAAGTTCGGTGCGCGCGCTTATCTTGTAAACTTTGTATAATCGAGCTATAAAAGTGGTTTGTTCGTCTTTTAAGATCGTTATACGAGGAATAAAATTTAATAGATTTGTCGTTACGCGAGCTAAACGTTTTTAATTATCGATATTAATTAGTTACTTGTTAGTCAGAACAATGCCCAAACGTAATTGTGATTAAGTAAAAGTGATTTTTCGCTTGAAATTTGTTTTCTTATTTTAAAACACAATACTTATATTTTTACCATAATCAAATACAAGTTTCATTACGAGTTACAGTAGGTGGTCGACTTCATTGCAGTAAGCTTATAAAAATATGTAACTTATAAAACATTCTTTAATACTTCTAATATTTTAAAGAAACATAATATCACCAAGAACACTAACAAAGTTTTAAAAATAAGTAACACAGAAAGTATAGGCGTTAAACGGTACCTTTGAAAATCACAAATTGTATGCACGTACAAGTAACAAAAATATATTATTTCTAAACTATAGTACAAACCTTCGAAAATCCGTTTGCATTCCGTCTCTAACAAGGAGCCTGGCAAGGCTGAAACTTAAATGCGATTTGAAAGCCAGATCCCCTTCAAGCACGACATCGTTACCGGTAATGATGTCAATTCTAATGACGTAAATATTATATGAATATGAACTCTTAATACTCAAACTCTAGGATCTAGAAGATCAGGAACGTACTACCTGTTTAAGGAGACTTAGGGCCGTATTAATAAACTGAACTCAAAATTGAGATCGATCTTGAGTGCGGCTTCAAGTCCATTATCTGGTACTTAAACCGCACTCAAGATCGATCTCAATCTTTAAGTCACTGTATTAATACGACCCTTTGAAATTGTAGGCATTTCTTTCTGACACGTTTTATTTTACAACCCAAGTTTGAATTAATTTTTGATTTTATAACAAAAGTAATAAAAACTTGAGAATAGCTTAATATGTGTTAATATATATACTATATCACAGAATTAATGTTGTTATCACTAAATTACTTTCTATTACTTGCTTAAATCTTGTACTCTTTTCTTAAATATTTAAATAAATAGTTAATTCTAATGACGTAAATATTATAAGGATAAGAACTTTAAGTAGTCTAATCGAAGATCGGGTGCGTAATATCTGTTTAAGGAGATTAGAAACAAGGTAGCTGTTATAAATTAACAAAAACACCACGTTTTATTTTATACCTCAAAATTTTGACTTTAAAATATAATACAAACTTGCGTATCAAACATACGTGTCAAAACTTTTATATACCTAGTATGATAGAAAAATGACCTTTTTTATCCCATAATAAAATCATGTAATCATGAGGTTATCCCTATGTTCGCTTTCATAAATATTAAATTAAATAGGTATTGACAACACATATACTTATGTGATGTTTTTACACTTTTAAAAACGTCACACAACTTGGTTGGGTGGTCCACCGTTGTAATTTCACTCTTTTATTAATTTTTATGGCCGAAGCCTGCGACGTCAAAATGAAATGATACTTTATTAATGGAAATCTGACCTTTGTTTCTAAAGTTATAGCATAATAACCATTTCGTTTAATGTTTACTTGGAATCTTATGTGTACGCATCTTGTTACATTTTGCCCTTCCTTCTAGACGTAATGAGATAAAGGCAGTCACTTTATATTCTATTGTAAACACCTACATAAATTAACTTGTAACCTTCCAGGTTAGGGTATCTGCGTGGGGCTTGATTATGCGTACATCCGTACATTATGCCCGGATCCACGGAGGCAAAGGTCACGCCTCCCCGAGCCCGTGATTACAGTTCCGTGCCGCTCATTAACTCGCAACCCTAATTTCATTATGGTGTATTTAATATTGTCCGTTACAACTTGAGAAGCTAGTGAAATCTTCTTATATTGTATTATCTATATCTTGTTACTGAACTTAATTTGTAACAGATTGTATTCACAGCGTACATAAATAAATAGTAACATTTTGCACTGTTCTATTTTGTTATGCGATTCCGTTTAAGAAGTCGTGACAGAAAGATAAAGATTTCCGTTTATTTCCCATTAAGAGCTTTTTCAAGAAAGTACCCTTTATAAGATATTAGCGAACATATAATATTACTTATAACATGACCGTATAAAATATTAAAACTGGCTGCTTTCATCTCAGAATATTTATTTAGGAACGTCAACAGGCCTTAACATTTTTCATAGAGGCGCTTGACAACGTGAAGTCCGTGAAGAATTAACCAGACACGTAAAAAGGCATCTTACGACGCCATCTTCATTCTATTTTATGAACTGATATGTCCAAAAGAAAAGATAAACGACATCCGCCCATTTTCTCGACCTTTGCCGGCGTATGTTAGTCACATTTATGAGAATGGCGCATTGTATTGCGAACCATCTGGGCCGCTAAATAAATATTGGTGAGGAAGAACAAAAATTAGGTAGCCGGAGATATTGTGGGTTGCCGGAAGATTGGCCATTTCGACAGCTTCATTACGCTAAGTTGGAGCCTGGGGAACTAACGGTGCCCATTATTTCTGACGTTTTCTGTTCGAATTCGACTTCGCCCATCTCATTTGTATGGAAAATGTTCAATTTTCAGCCGTGGTTTCATTTAAAATCGTTTCGGATGGGACATTACGTTGAAGCTGTTTTCGATGTTGCTCAATACAATTAGCCAATGGAAGTTAATGAAGTAGGGTAATTTGATCTCTTCATTTACAATGTTTATGCATTTTGAATATTGCAGAATATTCCAGTATTTCTTTATTGCTTGTTATATTGCTCTCCCGAGACTAAAACTTGATCAAATTTATTTCAAGTTTTTCTCGTAAATGTTATTCGTCTAATACATTGAGCAACCAATTATATAAACACTTTTTTTTAATACTTTGTATAACATCTTTAGAGTTATACTTAAGAATTGAAAATATTTGGCTATATAATACAGCTTGGAAATACTGTACAACAGTCTCTTGACACATTTAAACAGTTTTTATATGCATACAAACATGCATGCATATTAAGCGGCACTTAAGGCATAAAAGTTCCAATTGATATGCACGTATACTAGTATCTTACATGTAATATCTTGAGAAAATTTTAAAGTGTATACAAAGAAGCGCTCATATGCATAATTATGTATAAGTTTTCCCAGGGCGATGAAAGTATGCACTAACGCTGACATCAGAATGGGTTCTTTTCTTTCGAGGAAAACACACATTGAATATTTAAAAATATGTCTCATGTATGATTTTTTTTATCTGGATAAAATAATATAAATATTAACAAATATTTATATTAACAATCTGACCACAAAGATTATATATACTAAAGATTAGTATATAGTTTTATAACGGCTATCTTAATGGTTAAGAAATATTTGTTTTAAATACTTGAAATTATACGGTTTAAAAGGCAGGTACATTACAGTATACGGAATATTTAACATTAAAATGGAAATAGCATAGGTATGTAGCAAAAAATACAGAATTTTTAAGATCATTATGCAAAAGTCGAAACGGAAAAGTGGCTCTAAAATTTGGAAAAACAGGAAAAAGTAAATCTGTTTTCTTTGTGGGATTTGTGTTTATACGCATTGGATTGGATATGAATTCGTTATTGTTTTGATACTGAATGTGATGTGTTGGAAAAAATTTCAGAAAAATATTTATTATTTAGTTGAGCTATTTGTAATAAAAACAGAGTTCACGCAGCAATTTATTAACTTTTCCCCGAAACTGGATCCTGATGTAATTTATTAGGTGTTGTATACAGACAATCCTTAATTCTTATTATTATTAATTCTTATTAATTATTAATTCTTATTCCTTAATTTCTTATTTATATTAACATAATATTGCAGTGTTACATAACAGCCTAGTTATTTTCCTTTTTGTGGAATAAAAAATGATTGTAACACGCACACAATCACTGTATTTTTACTTTAGCTCTCAGAAAAAACCGCTTGTAGCAGTGAACATCGTTTTTGTATAGAATAGCTGTATTCGAAATAAACGCTTTTTTCTGTTGTTTACATTTACAGTCCAGATTGAATAAGCCTTTTAGCCTCCGCTCCGTGTTGTCTTTCAATTTCACTGAGCCTCTTCAATGTTACGAGAGATTTTCAGCTTCATTACGCTTTAAATTTTTTACTTAAACGATGCTTTTTGTAGTTTGTAGTGATTCCAACTGAAGCTCGTTTTTGCATGAACTGTTTTTTGTTATAACGAGTACATTTTGTCAAATACTTGCGTGTACAAAAATGTACACAGTCCACGGAATGTGTTTGAATCGTCATTTTCATACAAAGTTACATATAGGGAGTTGACTGGAGTTGCATGAGTGATCTCTGTTAGAATAATTTCAAGCGCACTTAAGAGGTTCGGAGGGGAAGTCAACAAATCTATGGGCAGCAGTCGCAGTTCTTGGTAGGTTTGAAAATATCTTACATGGGTAGATCCGTGCACACTAATCCGTACTTCCTTTTACCATTCAACCTTGGAATATAAGGTTATTCAAGGTAAGGTAAGGCAAGGTAGTTAAGAACCTACCTTGCTGCGTATAGGCTAAAGTAAACATCATCAGTTAATAACCCGTCCTCTGTCTGGGGATACAAACCAGGACACATTTTAAAATTCACTTCATAATTTTTTTTTTAGGATCATCATAATTTTAAAGGGAATTTAAACACCTTGTTTTATCACTGCTCTTAATCGACTCACTACTGCTTGTATTTACAGCTCTGTTATGTGTATCACTATTTGCACCTTAAATTAAATTTTCAATCGTGTTTTCTACAACGATACACCAATATTAAACATTAATCGGTTTAACAACAAAATATACGCTTAATCCAGCTCAAATTAGCCTGCAATCGTGTAGTTTAATTAACGAACTAAACTAATAGGATTATAGCAAACATGTTTTCATTTTATAGCTCTTGCAACGAAGCCAAAGTTACGTTTTACTTAATTTATAGTGTGAAACAATTTCCTTTTTATTAACCGAGTTTTTTATTGAAAGAAGACTGATTTGTAATTAATCCCAAATACGATTTTATCGTATCTGAGTTTAACCACAGATGCGTTGCTACCCCTGAGGACTAAGATGTTCGCCTCGTTCGTAAGTATAGCCGACAACCACGCCTCTTCAAACCGAAATACAAGAATTACTTTACGGAGGCGGTGGCGGTGGTACCTCCCCAGTCAAATTGCACATTTTAGAAGAAAGAAAGATTTTTTAACGCGATATCTATCAGCAAAGTCTAGCAAGGCGACCGAGCTTCGCTCGGATATTTTTAATATAAACAGCGCCATCTATTGTTGAATAGCTTAACTTCTC
>DWNR01004990.1:0-10461 GCA_018250455.1 Polygonus leo
TTACCTTACTCTATGGTATTTGCATATGTAAAATCGTTTTATGTTCGTTTGAAGGTGAGTTACTAAGTAGAGGTTAACTCACACAAAGCTAAGTTACATATTAAATTCATCATCTAACTCTAGAACGCGAAATTACTAGAATATAATATATACACAGTGTAATTTACAGATTTTTTTTTAAATTTTTGTCAAGCCATATCTTTACTTTTTCTTTCTTTACATCTCTATCTCTTAAAGATTTTTGTTTTTAAATGCTTGGTCATGAACATATTTTAAATGAATAAATAGTTTAAATTACATATATTAAAAGTTACGTACGCAATATATACGTTACATATTATGCACATACACAATAGACATGTACGATGTTCTATTAACAGAAACACTTGTAGGTATAGTACCTGATATGGAATGCGTCTGTGCCTATTCCATCGTATTCAAAGAATCAAATAACGTGGCACTTTTGAAAAATACCCCAAACAAATCCCTAATGAACTAACATCCGCATAGATAAGGTAACCATGAATTAAACATTTTTTTAATGCATTAATTAATCTATTACATAAAGTTTGTAAAAAACCTTATCAAAATGAATAGTTACAATGAATCAAACAGATGACATCTATCTCATTAGATGATACTATTTCTTTAGTAGAAGATAATAAATAATACGTATAACTAATAACTATATGGATAAATAGATAAATATATAGTTAGACAGATAGATAGATACTTTATTGTACACGATTAAAATAGGATTTACATTTTTTTTACCGTCTGAAGGTAGCAAATGAACATGCAGTCCACCTGATGTGTAAGTCACTGCCACCCATGGACATCAGTAATCATCCCAAGGACAATTAAATCGTACCTAAGTTTGATCACAGATGCGTTGCTACTGCCCTGAGGACCAAGATATTCGCCTCGTGCATAAGTATAGCCAGCAACCATACCATATAAAAACCGAAACACAAAAATTGCTTCAAGTGGCGGTGGTACCTCCTCGGTTGAACTAAACGAGTTCTACCACCTGGCAAATAGATGTACGGTGACCGCTGCGTCACGCGAGTGATAAATAAATATACAAATGGTGTTACAGCTATCTCCACGTGATCGGCAAAGCGGTGTGGCGAAAGTGGAAGCGACGGTACATGGTGCTGGTGCAGGTCAGCCAGTATACCTTCGCACTCTGCTCCTACAAGGACAAGAAGTCGGAGCCAGCGGAGATGATGCAACTTGATGGGTTCACCGTAGACTACATTGAATTGGCCAGCGGTAAAATTTAATTTTATGTGTTAATATAGCAGTATCAAATAGGTTAGCATTGAATGATTATATTAAATACTGTGATAGAATCAAGCTAGAACAACATTATATTAAAGAAGGAAGTAAGGAATTACGATTATATACATTTATTAATGAAAAATAGAAAGGAGGAGTTAAGCCGACTAACTAATACGACTACGACGATAAAAATAACAAAAATAGGAGCTTACAACATTACAAATATATGGTGACTGCTTATTAATTACTATTATTTTCTTTCACAGCTCAACTGATGGTCGGGCAAGGTACGTAAAATAACAATACCTATTTGCAAAACAATATTATTAAAATTTATCCAAATACCTCTCTAGTTGTAGTTTTTATTATCATTACCCTTGTATTTTCTGTAATTAGCTTTAAAAGGTTCCGTGTCATTAAAGGCTGTGATGCAAATAATGCTAGAATCAGATAAAAATCAGATCAAATCTTTAAATGTTATCACTCGCTTTATTACTAGCTCTAACTGTATGTTCTAATCCAAAGCAAAGTTTTAGTCCAGTCCCGCCATTCACGAACCTCAAATTATTCTGAACTTTTTATATGTTCTTAAAGTAGTCACTTCTTCTCTTTCATCTCCGTCCCTCTTAATCTTCTTTCTCTATCTATTCAGAAAAAAATGGTGGAAATTTTTTTCTGCATACGTAATTCCCTTCTATTCTGTACATTTCATATTTCACATTTCAATAGACTTTACGACCTGCTGCTTTCAAGTCTCAGCGGCATAAACAGATAAAACTCTCCTCATCCTAACTCAAACTAATCCTCCACAGAGCTGGAAGGTGCTAAGTACTTCATGAACGCGGTGCGAGACGGCGAGTCCATTCTCCTGGGCGTCAGCGATGAGAACGAGTGCCATCTGTGGGTGATGGCGCTGTACCGGGCTACCGGTCAGAGCCACAAGCCCACACCACCAACTACGTCTGACACGCATATTAAGATTATGGGCGGTGAGTTTGGATTCTTTCGTAATATTACCATTGAGTTGTGGAGCGACACGAATTTTACCTGCGGGCTCACGAAAAAGCGCATGTATGACGTCCGAAACTTCTCATGACTGAGTCAAAAGCTTTAAGTTAAAGCAAAGATTGAAGTGGAACGTTGAAGATATCATCCACCGGCCTGAGTAAAGACTAATGTGGCGGCCAACCGCACGTCACATGATGTCCAGAATCACGTTATCCCAGTTTCTTAAATCATCTTGCATACGCCCTCACCTCGCCTGTCGGGAGATCTCCCTTTGCCAAAATGATATTGCTCAATTGCAGACAAAATTAATCAGTTACGTCACAACCACATAAACCACATCAAGAAATTTACTGGGATGTCTTACCAAAATCGGCCACCAAGCATTGGGTATGCTATTAATATTCTAATTATTTAATCATTTCTTCTAGACGCCGACAAGGCTCGTAAGCATGGCATGGAGGACTACATCCAGGCTGATCCTTGCCAGTTCGACCACCATCAGCTCTTCTGCACGTTGCAGTCCCTCACGCTGAAGTATCGTCTGCAAGATCCATATTGCTCTTTGGTAAGTATTTCGATGTTCTTTTTGAAATCATTATTAGGTACGGGTTTTTCATAATGGAAAGGACTTAGGGCATAATCCTCCCCGGTGGCTAAGACCGAATTAGATAGTAATATTAACAAATCCTTGAGAGTTTTTGACAAATATTAGGCATGTACCCCTTGAAAGCAATCTGGAAAAGCCATAAGTTTTTACGATGATAGTTCGACCAGGGAAGACCATCCGTCACGAGGGGTTACCCTTGTAGTCCGTGAATCAAATGCTGCATTTGGATTATAGTAGTGGTTGGTCGATATTCTTACACAAGTGGCGTAAGAAGTTCTTAGACTTCAAGGTTATCAATGCATTTGCCTTTTAGCTAGATAACAATGTTAGACAATACGATAAAAAACATAATTCGATAACCTTGCTTTCCAGGGCTGGTTCTCCCCAGGCCAGGTGTTCGTGCTGGACGAGTACTGCGCGCGGTACGGCGTGCGCGGCTGCTACCGCCACCTGTGCTACCTGTCCGACCTTCTGGACGTGGCGGAGAGCGGCCAGCAGTGCGTGGACCCCACCCTCATGCACTACTCCTACGCGTTCTGCGCCAGCCACGTCCATGGGAACAGGTGAGTGGAATAATCCAAGTGCGGATCGGACTCGTAAATGAGATTCAGATTTGACAGTTGCTCGACAAACAGAAGGATGAACTGAGAACGAAATCTTAGTAGGCTACCGTTGATACATTTTGGGAACCATAAAAACATATGTTCACACGCGATAGAGGTAAAAATTAGAAAACGAAACTTAAAAGATTAAGATGCACAATGTAAGATTTGGAATAATGGCAGAATTTACTCTAGTACTGTACTGTTTGTACAATAACCACCATTTCCGATTCATCGAGTTATAATTCACAAAGTTTTCGCTTCAAAATACATGAGTGACACTTCTACACACATACAACCAAGATTCGTGTCTTCCATAGACATATAAAAGACACAAGTGACATATATGCACAAATAATATTGAAAACCAGAACAAAAATTAAAATTCATCATTCAGATTTCTGTCTAGCTGGGAATCGTACCCGGGACCTGTGTTGACCCGTACGTTGAACACCCACACTGCTTAATATAGAATTTTGACCCTTTGAAAATCGTGGTGCCAATGGGAATCATTATTTCTGCTTTACCACAGCAGTGTGAAGCTATACAATGTTATATTGAAGGAATATACGAACATGAGACGTTCCATGAGTTTTCAGGGGTAGCAACGCATCTTTAATCATCAGAACCATTTAAATCCTATTTGAGTTTGACTTCCGAATGTCTATTCATCAACTGGATTGCATGCTAGACCATCAATACTCTGATTTGATTGTTATGATGGTCGTAAATTGTATCGTAGTAATAAATCTCAAAATGACTTTAAGATCTGACAGTAATCAGGTTCGATCCCTGACAATTGTCAGATCGTAAAGACGAAGATTATATAGTATTATAGCCGTGTATAACAATATTGTCTATTAAAGACAAAACAGCAATGATATGTAACTTTGAAGAAGTAAAACTAATGTATTTGTAGACAAAAAAGCACAGGATGTTTAAAATTGGGCAACTAATGTATTTTTTTTAATATTCGTTATTTTTCTTTTGTAAATATGAATCGAAACGTAAGTCTAAATGTTAGATTGATGTCTTATTAGATAATGTATGTTGTAATGTATGACAGTAACAGAAATCAAATGATTGATTGTTTAAAGTAATAAAGTTAAAGAATCAAAAAAATCAAAATTAATGAAAAAAATCATTAACTATATCCATGGATTGTTTTGTTTTAATTTTAAAGCTTAATTAACCTGCTATTTACAGTATTGAATAAAATTGTATTTTCAACAAAAAGGTATATTTTAAAGGTATAATTTAAACAGTCAATCATATTTTTTAAATCCAATCACAAGCCCAAACCGCCGCACTATATGAATGTACGTGGCTTTCTGTGTATCTATCTATTCTTACAATATCTATGGCTGTTAATATATGCCCTGTCTACATATGCATTCTTGTGCCTTGATATTTTCAGCATGAATTTAGAGGAAAATAATTGAATTGAAAAAAGGAAAATAAATCATAAATATAAAGCCATTAACTTTGTAATGAAAGATTTTAATAGGTTGAATGGATACTTAGTTATTTGAATTATTATTATAGGTAAAAAGTTTATTAAAAAATAGAACCGACTTCAATAAAAAAGAAAAAAAAAACATAACTGAACAATAAACAACTAGCTTTCTTTATAATATGATGCATGTCCTCCAGAAATGTGAGGATACCCATATCTCAAAAACTACTGAATCCATTTTTGTGGAACTTAGACTGTTCCATAAGTTGGAATACACCAGATACAAATCAAAATGGATCATCTCAATATGACATGTAGTTACTGAGAAATTCGTGGAAAAATAAACACGAAATTCAGCACACGTGCCTAGAACACGTGCTAATATGTGTTTAATCTGATAATCTCATCATACTTAAAAATGTATCAATTTCAATCATATACATAAAGGTCAAACTGATAACCACCTTTTTTGAAGTCGGTTAAAATAAATACAAGGTTGTCAGATAACTTCTAACTTCCTCTAAATTCATTAATTTCTTTATATGTGCTTGACTAATTGTAACCTATGCATACTAATATTTTTCTATCTATGGAATTATGGAGTTCGCGGTACTAAACAAAATAAAGATTTATTTTCTAGAATCTAATAACAACAGTCCATTTTTAATTTAATATAAATTTTGAACCAATTATACGTATTGCAATTTATGAAATCGAAGAGCGTGAATCAAAGAAATTATAAGTACCCACTTAATTGAAAATATTTTGATTGAAAGTTAAGTTGCCTTTTCGAAATCTTTAGTCTCGTATTACATGCCTGAAGAATTTCTAATTAATTTGCTGTGAAATGAAACTAACATATTTATAATACATACATGACATATTTTTATAGTCTTCAAAACTTCCAAAGCCAGAAGTGATTACAAGAAAACGAACAAAATATGTGTAACCAACAGAACCTGATAAAATTGTGTTGTAAATTATTGTAGGTATCTACATTCTCAAATAACATAGTTTCACTTTCAATGGTATTACACAAAAAAATCAATAGGTGTTCAAAGAAATTTACGGAGATAATTCGCTCTTTATTTTTTTCCTTCTTTCTTTTATTTATATTTGTATCAGGAAAACGCTATATTTGACTACCTAAAGTACCGCCAGCTTCAAATCCACCCCTTTCCCGCTTGTGCCCTACTAGAGTAAGCCCCAGTGGCGAGTGGTTTACAGTACGGCCACGTTGCCTGGCAGGCCTGACGGCGTGGGCAGCATCACTGTCCAGGAGAAGGAGAAGTTTGCAGAGATCAAGGACAGGCTGAAGACGTTACTCCAGAACCAAATCACTAACTTCAGATACGCATTCCCGTTTGGACGGCCTGAAGGCGCTTTGAAGGTTAGGTTTTATTAAATTTTCATACTGACGTTCTCAGTATCGATGACTACAAAATATTTTTATAATGTTAGTAAAAGATAACCACAAAATGCCAAACAAAAACCAAACGCATAATTGAATTTTAAAAATGCTTTCCCTCTATTATTACACCCATACGGGTCGATTTTATCTTAAAATTTTGGATGACCTATCCCCAAGAGAAGGCGACTTATCCAATAAAGAAGAATCGTCAGTTTAAAAATCGGTTATGATCCAGCGTAGAGATCATGTAAAAACACATAAAAATAGACAGATTTTAAAGTGTGCCTCCTTCTTTTTTGAAGTCTAAAAGCGATAAAGAAGATATATGAGTGGAAATATTGAAAACATTTGACGTGGACTCGTTTAAAGCATTCTACGTAACTTCCAGGCAACCCTGTCGCTCCTAGAACGGGTTCTGATGAAGGACGTGGTGACACCGGTTGCTCCCGAGGAAGTTCGTGCCCTGATTCAGAGCAGCTTGGAGCAAGCAGCGCTGTTGAACTACACGCAACTGAGCCAGAAGGCTAATATTGAAGGTTCTTGTCTTTAATGCTAAGATTTGATATCTTTACCAAACTATACTTTGATTACATTACATTTGTATACTCTATTACTCTCTATATTTCGATTTTCTAATATTCGTAAACATAGCAAGTGTTGAGAGCTACTCTCAACACTTGCTATGTTTACGTGGTAAAAACTGAGAATTCATTGAAAACAGTCCTTCTGGCATACAAACATTTATCATACTTCTTTGTAAAATTTTACGTTCTTTCATCCATATTTTTTTTATCCCTAATCAACTACAAGCCCTTATTATAATGTTTCGTGTACAAATCTTGTATCATATACACACTTGTATCCTTTGTATCCTAACCTAACCCCATTATGCAGAGGATCTGAGAGGAGAGACCATGGTAACGCCTGCGAAGAAGCTGGAAGACCTCATCCGTCTTGCAGAGCTGTGTGTAGACTTGCTGCAGCAGAACGAAGAACACTACGCCGAGGTAATCCTGGATTTGCCATCTGGATGGGTTTTGAGGAAATGTCTTGAAGTGCAACTTGGTTTGTTAATTGGTTGTCTTTCATAAACCAAGTAGCAAAAATTTTTAGTACAATTTTTCACAAAAATACTTTTTTTTATTCTCGCAGATATTATTGCCAATAGTGGTGACAAAAATATTTTTGTTTAAAATTTTACTTTCATGGAAGTTTGTTGAAAGTTACTAAGAAATAGTAACTTTACTAGTATTTTAATACACAGGAAACCGCAGATAACATTTAGCAGATTGGAAGAAAGAAACAAAATATATCAAAAATTTACATTTTCGCCAACTTTTGCAAAAAAATTAAAAAATAAAATAATTATAATTCTTGTTAATAAAGTTGCACGTCAAGACAATTAGGTAAAAAGTGTATGTGTCTATTATATAAGTGTCGTGGTTGCTATTACGGCAAAATTTTCTAAAGACTTTCTTATTTTGGAAATATGCATTTTATGCTATAAATTGTTATATTTTTAACACTCCAATTAATACAAAAATGCATTTACGTAACTGTAAAAATTTGAATTAATTATTATTCGAAACTATAATTATTATTCGAAAATTTAAAAAAAAACCTTTAAGCGCCTCTTACAATTTGATATTTTTTATCTAAGATTTAACCAAAAATTCAAAGATATTAGAAGACAAGAAAATATAATTGGTCTATTCTTTTACGTTTAAAATATATTTTTTAAAGTAGAACAAAATTTTCTTAGAAAATTTTACCGAAATACGATGTCAATGTTCACTGGAATAGCACCCTACTCTCCTGTCGCTATTAGTGTGGAGAATGATGAAGCAGTTGTTTTATTTAATTTTTCTCAAAACGGAGCTGAAATTTAAAAAAAAAATATTTATATTGTATATTTAAAAAATCTTAACATTCCTTAATTAGCCGAAAATTGTTTTTAAATAATCGGAATATTGTTCTTAAATTAACGGAATATTGTTTTTAAATTGAGTTTAATATTTTGGAATATATTTAAACACAAAGATGTACTTTTCAGCTTTGTTAGTACACAACGAAAACTTTCTGTTCTTCTGTGATTCAAAAATCGGTATATCTTCGTAGTGTACACCAGGATGGCAACTGACTTTTAATAATACTTTAAAAGTTCAATACCTCGAATTTTGACTTTAAAATATAGTAACATTTATTTAAAAAAATTAACCATTTAACCCTTATAAATCAACTTTGTAAGAAAATAATATCCAAGAAGCTTGTCAAAGAAAAATATTCAATATTTTAAAAGCAATAAAATTCAGTGCAAATAACTTTTCCAAAAATTATAATATATTTCTAGTCAGTTGCATCTGTCACGTTATTTAGAAATAAACAGATATTTTGTTTACGTGAATTAATGACCTATGTATTTTATGTGGCTTAATCGTTAAGTGAATTACGGAATACCCTCTTTTACAATCAAAAACCTTTTTGGAATTTTTAAATTTTATGTTTGTGTAAGTAAATTTTAAGCGACGTAATATATTTCTGTATACGATTGGTGTGTATCCGTATTCATTTACCGATGTTAGTAATACGCAAAAGCTCTATATAACTTTTATATTCCACTTCTATCTTATCTTTTATTTCTCCGCAGGTTTATAACACAAAACCGGACTCTAGCGGTCAACCAAATGTAACTACTTATTTTGATTGCTCAGCCGAACGGATCACTTGTCAATTTGTTCACTCAATCTTGATCATTGTTCACTATGATTTGATCACAGATTTAAGAGGCGTAGAAAGAAACGTTTCTGAATAGTTCAGTCACGCTTAAGCAAGCTTAGTAAATTGTTTAGTGATTCAGTAATGAGTTGAGAGACATTGCATGAATCTCGTTTGAGAGAACTTATAGACGTGCAACTGTATACTGGGACCAATGATACAAAGTTCAGAACTACTCGACGACATTTACTACTATGACTTATATATACTTGTTTTGAGACACTGATGTAGGTAGTTTTATAAAAAACATGGTCATTTGGAATTATACTGATGACTCTATTGAAAAAAATAGAAATTAATCTGCAATAATAAAGTTATGGTTTAGAAATTGGAAGCCAGATCGAATTTTCAAATTTAAGAATCAAATTGAACATGGAGTAGTGGAGATTGAGTTGGATGGAGTGAAAACAAATAGAGAGTTCACTCTTAACAAATTGTTGATTCATAAAATATGACACATCAGAAAGTCTCAAATTTCAGATACATAAAAACTTAATACTCAAAACCATATGAGTTGTCGTATTCGATGCATTGGACCACACGACAACTCAGATTGCAAAAAATATAATGAAAACTACTTTTAAAAACAATTGGTAAATAGTTATTAGAAATAACGAACTTTTTAGTATGGGCCCAGACATTCAAAATTTAAAATTTAAAGTGATTATCGATTTCGACCTAAATATAAATTTGACGGTATTGGCAGGATTATTTCATGTCTATTGAAGAGAGAAGAGAATGAGTACTTACTAGTTTTTCGTATAAAACGATCCCACGACATATTTTCTACAATTTATTTCTGAAGTTACAAATTTTCACTCACTGTACCATTCTAATTATATTTACAATACATTTGAAAATACATCACAAACTTTTTGCTTTTGTAGAATGCTGTTCCAAGTAGGTATTTAGTATTTTCGAAGCTTGCACCATAAACCTACATGCCCGAAAAACATTACCTTCAACGTTGAAAAAAACAATATACATCGACATATTGACATAGCACAAAATATTTGAAATCACAATAAAGTCATCTATATACCAATCTTATGAACCAGCTTTAGACACTATCTATGTATACAACGTAGATGCTTACGTAGGTATTTGTGTATACAATGTCCTCTTGCATGGTTTTGTTAATAAAATCTTTAAAATGTGACTAAAGTTATCATAGTTACCATTTTATTTATCAAAATATAAATAATATATTTTAAATATTAACATCTATCAAAAAAAAATGGATTTACCTATTTTGATGAATAAAAACACCATGTATGTTATACATGTACAAAATGGCCGCTGTTTCTTAGCTAGTCGA
>DWNR01004991.1:0-10460 GCA_018250455.1 Polygonus leo
CTACAAATGGAATCTGGAGCTGGATCAAGGTCGGATGCCGGAGGGTCTGGATGCGATGATGCAGGAAATCGGCGTGGCATTTTAAGTTATTTAAAAGGAATTAACGTAAGCAGGCCATTTACTACTTCTGAACACGTGCATTCGCCGCTAGTATTGGTACCTTATCTTTATTAGTTTGTTTAATTACTTCAGCCCAATAATTTGGCTTCAGAATGCGACAAGAATAATGCTAAAGCGAGTGAGCCGCTTCGTAAATACGAAGCAATTGTTCGTTTCGAATGACGACGGCGATCCTTCTGGCTTTGCGACCGATTATTGGAACTCCGCGAGCATTGCTTATTGTGTTCGTTTAGCGTAAACATCGCCGCTGGGTAAATTATTGGGAATGGTTTTGCACAGTAATGAAGTTTCTCATTAAACCTTTAATTTTTTTATCGTATAAAAGTAGCAACGAGCATTCAATCCACCAGTTAGTAAGAGGTCACTGCCGCCTACGTATATTTGTAATGAAGCCTAAGTTCGATTGAAACGTTCCTGAAGTTGACCACAGGTAAGTTGCTACCCCTGAGGACTAAGATGTTCACTTAGTGTGTAAATACACGCGGCAACCACACCTCTCCGTGACCGAAGCCCAATTAATAGCTTCAGGAGGATTTTGAGGGTGGCGGTGGTGCCTCCCCGGTCGAATTACGCTAGTTCACGGAGGATTATGAGGTCGAAGTGTACGAATGTACGAAGCAATTTGTTCCTTTCGAATAACGAGAGTGATTCTTCGACTTTGCGACCGATTTTATTGGAACCCCACGAGCATTAATTTTCGTTAAACGCGCAATTATGAATTTCCAATAGATCTGGGAGAGTTTCCCTAATAGTTTCTAGGAATGTGTTGTGTAAAGCACATTATTATTATTATTATATATTTTTTAATATGTGAAGGCTCTTTTTTGTATATTCGATTATCTTACGCGATCTTATACTACCCTGAATTGTATTGATTGGGTTTTTATCTCAAGGATGGTCACATGATTTTTTAGAATAAAACCCACCGCGAAATAGGGAATCAATATATTTGAAGTAAGGTTTTTTTTTTTAAATTATTAACCCTCAATAGCTTATTCTTCTTCTATCAAATCAAATTTAAAATTCAAATCTGCGTGCAACTTACCTTAAAAATATACGAATCCTTGGTAGTTATCTCGTGTACTTCAAAGAAGTGCTCGGGCTCGTGATCAGCAGCGACCACACAGCGATCGAGGAAGAGGGGTTCCCGCTGCAGCGTGTATCTGCCAGCCTTCTCCCGGACCAGGAGTAATGCGGCTTCACGCACACCGCTTCGGGCGAACAGCGCGTCACCCTCTCTTTCCCGAGCTTCGCGGTCTCTTGCTTCTCTCGTTTCGCGGATCTCGTTCGTTTTGTGGGCGATCGTTGGCTGGAAAAAGTCAGATGATGATGATTCAAGAACATTTTATCAAATTGTATCTGTTTTAATAGGGTCGCGGAGTTCGATAAAGCTGGTCCTATCCCAGTTAGCAATGTCCTCTTGGCAATATTTTGGTAGAACGATCAAAAATATTATAGGACATTTTAGTTAAAATAACATATCTAAGACATTACGTACTGTGATCCTGATTAGCCAAAATTATGTCGATACATGTTACAGTACGCTCGTTAAAGTATGTAGGAGGATAGGAGTATATAGCGTGCAATAGTTCAGAAATAAAGTCAACAAAATTATGCAAACTTCCCTACTTAATGTGCTCATAATTCATATACAATTAGTTAATCATGAATTAAGATTTATTGAAATAGAAATGTTTTCTAAATAACTCGTAAATTAATATTTAATACATTTAAAAAAATCTTTAAAGAGGAAGAAATATCCAACAAAAGAGTCACAGCTCTTGGAAGTCTACTTCTGTTATTATTAATATTAATTTAATATTGAAAATAGAGCTCTGCGCAACGAGTACTAGCTTTGTAGACGCCATGAAAAGCTACAATATTTGTAGCTGGAAAAAATTCAAAGACTTTCATAAAATGATTTCATTGAGTCATCTTTCAATATTCTCATAGATACCGTTTTTCCTTTAAACTAAATTAGAGTTATCAATATAATTAAAACTATGACTTCATTATGTGACTTAATCAAATTTATTTATGACACCTGATTTAAGTTGTAATGTGTAAATTATTTTTATTAAATTCTAAATCCTAACATTTAAAGTTATTAAATTAGTAACGAAAGAACATTAAAATATTCCATAGTTTAAAAAAATATATTTTGGAAACCAACGGAGTTTATTACATTTTGAAAAGCGTAAAAAATTAAACGTACATAAAACGAGAAAAATAAAAACTGTACGCAAAGTATAACGCAAATTAAGTAGTATCACCATTATTGTCTAACTTCTTGGCACGTGTCTCCTTTTCCATTGAGAAGGAATACGTCCATCATTCTGGGTAAATGCGTATTGTTTTACACATCTATGAGATTTGTTTTACAATTTCTTAAGTGTGTAGGTTTTCTTATATCTTTACGAACAGCAAGAGATTATTCGGAGATTCAAATCAGAACCCCGCGAGAGGTCGGATACCCACTAAGCTATCACTGCTATATAGCACTTACAATAATGTGGCAAAACCAATGATGGGTATATAGACTTACCTTTCCATTAGTAACCAAAAGGGCGTTGATGGGCATCAGCTTGATGGTGCGTCCCTTCCGCCAGTTGTTGTCGTTCGGCTGCGTGAAGAGTAACTTGCCCTCCATAGCGAACCTTAGATAGGCAAAGTATTATGTTTATTATTATCAGGATCAATATTATCAGGTTTATGAGAGCGGAATAGTCCAACAGAAAGATAAAAGATTAGGCAACAGGAAACAAACTACGGCAGGAATTGTACGAAAATACTATAAAATGAAGTGAATAAAATAAATAAAGAAGGTTGTATTTTAAAAATATCGTCAGTTTTGTTTTACTTATTAACAATCAAACTGTACATTGTGAAACAAACAGTTCAATTTGTAAGGAACTTTTTAAACCCAGATTAAAATTCATTTTGTTTTACGTGTATATTTATTTTATTTTGCGTGGCTCTCTAGCTATAAAGAGCCCTCGAGAATAGCACTCGCTACCATTAATACCACTAAAGCGACGATTATCAACTCTTTATGGTTCAAGTCAGAAGAATTTTTGACTTAAGTAATATTATTTAGTAAGTTTTTAAAAAAAATCCCTCACTATTTCACTATTATTCAGCTGTTCATGACACATTTCCTATTTGAATACATAAATTAAACATGACTTTGAATGAAAAGAGCCCATCATTTAGTTGTTCTAGTTCTACCCTACTGCACATACCATTTACGTATATTACCATATTATGTTATATACCATATTATATTAAACACCTTAAAAAACCTTAACTCTTTGTGATGTGTATCTTTTACACGCAAGTTGAATATCGTAAAATTTTGAAAAACTAGTGGAAGTAATAAAACAAATCATAATAATAATACGCTTGTACCTTGTACCAAACGTAAGCCTGCGACCCACAATGATTCTAGTAATGGGGTAATTTGTCCCATCCACCAATGACACAGAAGTATCAGGATTACAATTTGCCAAAACATCGCGAGCTTTTCAAGGGACCAAACTTGTATTTTTAATTAAACTCCCACTCAGATTAAAGTATTACATCTGACCTTTATTTGTTTTACGGTTATTGGGGTATAATACGAAAGATAACAAGGAAAACAAGGCGAATTTTAAAATAAGTAAATCTTAAAACAAAACCAGATTAAACTCTACTAATAAAAATATTCAAACGCAAAAGTACGCAGCGAAAATATTTGAAATGACAAAATTAAATCATAATTTTAAATCGCTATCAGATAGCTCGTAAAATTTTCGTTGTTGTGTTACTGCAATTACGATGAGAATTATATGGAAAGTTTACGAAAATCCACGCTGTAATTTACTGATAACGAGTATACAAAGGGTAGCAAAAGTTTGGTAATTAGGCATTCCATTACCAGAATGTTTTGTGGGAACTTTTACAGGAGATTTAATGTTCAAGTTGGAAGAGAACCCACCTGGCGTCATCGTGATTCCAATCTAAGACGTCGACGGCCATCTTCCGCAATCTTATGTCAGCAACATGAAGATCGTGTGCCGTTCTTCGTGCTGCTGCTAGTCTTCGCCACAACGGCACATCCCTGGCCGCCGCCGCCGCTGCTGCAGCCGCAGCATTGATTTCCTCGAGTCTGGACTCGACACATCGCTGTGCTCCTTTTACATCTTCTCTCTCCGTCGCACATGATGCCGTTGCTCGGTATAGACGAGAAAGAAGAAGTGGATATTTTGTCACGCGTTGGACAGGTACCTGAAATTATTAGAAGGAAAGTTAAATACGTGCCTCCTTACAAAGAAAATAATTATGGATCCTTATTGAAATTGTCCTAGCACTGATGAATGTTGTATTTATTTTTAAACTATACTCATGTTATAGCAGTCTGAAATAAAGTACACTTTATAGATAGTTATTGTGTGTAATTCTTAGAGATATTACCCCCCATATGTTGCCCCATACTTCATTTTTATCATGAAGACAAGTAAAACCAAATGTATAATACATATGTATGTATAATACATTTAAAGTTCGGACTCCTATAAATATCATAAAAAAGAAAGAAAGAAAGAAGAGTCTGCACTGATACGTTGCTACCTTTGAGGACTAAACTAGAAAGCAAATTCTGTCTAACCACATCGTGAGAGTGAAGGAACCGACATTAGTAATCGCAAGATCTCTACTATTTTTAAAAGTGTATTTTGATTGAAATAACAGGGATTAATTCATTAACATAAATAATATCTATTCTTATTGATAGTAATTAGAAAGATAAAACAAAAGTTACCATTAGGAAAGAATTAAGGTTCATCCGTCTCAAAACGGCGTTTTCCATTTGGGACACACGCAAGAATATTCTGAGCAATTCCTTTTCCTTCTCGAGACCTGCTAGAAGAAGTGCAGCACCAGCTTGCTTGACACAGTACGATTGGAACGCTGTCAGCATACCTGAACACTCTAAAAGGATCCTGCCAACGTTGACCGTTAGTAAGTCCTGAAACGAATGAATACATATTTTTTTTTATTAGGTAACAATAATATCAGAACTTAGACAGACTTACCAACTGAATAACAAAGAAGTAAACTTCTTGAGCCGATAACTATAAAATATTTCTTATTACATACGAAATATCACATTTACCTCATCTCCTTGTTCTACAGCTATTTCCAGTGCATCCCTTAGTTTCTCAGACAGAACTTGATTATTATCTATCAATTCTTCGACATTCAGAAATATAGCACTAAGCTGTTCTTGAGTTAGAAGACCAGCTACTAACATTGGTTTATAGAATTCTTCAAGAATAATTTGTAAGTCACGCCCATATTTTTCTTCAGTTTCGACAATTTCAGTGATTATTTCCTTTCTTTCGGCCCTCTTTTTGGCGCATTTGCGACATACAAGCGGAGCGTAAATTGAACCTACAAAGTTAAATATAAGATAAATTAGAAATAATTTTGCATATTTAATTGGCAATCAAATTATGTATATAATCATTATACCTTACCTTGTTCCGTCACTTGAGTTTCAACAGCGGAATCACAGTCTTCACAAAGATGGATTGGTGTATCTTTATCAGTAATCGTACTGCCAGGTGATATTTTTCCTTGAAGCCTACTCCTTGATGATTTGCTTGTTTCTGAGCCCACGCCTGAGTCGTTTCTTTCTATTTCTGCTGATGATTTTTTACTTAGAACTGTTTTCTCTATACTGTCATTATTTAGTATCAAGGAATTATCTTCGCTGGAATCAGAGGTGTGGGATAACTGACTGGTGTTGCTACTTAAATGAGTTTTTGCATTTTCAGTGTTATTTTTTTCTTTGGACTCATCTAAAATAGCCGATGATTCGCTATCGTTGGCATAGTTTGTAATATACGTTTCTTCATCATCAATACCTCGTTCTTTTGCATCTACCAAGTATGATAAAATGTCATACTTAGATGCGCCTTCAAATATTGATCGGGATCCACTGCGTTTTTCGTCATCTAGCAATAGCAGAGAATTGGGTGGAGGATTAACTGGTAAAGGCGGAGGCATGTCACCTATCTCTTCATATATAGGATCACTGTTTAGTCGAATCGATTCATAATGATGATCGTCATCTGTGTTGTGTGCTGTTTCAATGTCACAAATAGCAGCGTCTACCAACATCTGGTAAAATTTCGATCGTGTTGAGTTTGTATCATCTTCTGTAGATAACTCGCTTGCTGATGCGTTATAGCAGTCTGACATTGGTTCCAGGTCTGAGAATACACCTGTCGCACCGCTCTCGTACTCCATACTTTCATAGGGAGCAGAGCAGCCATTGTCGTCATTGTCTGGACAAGCAGTCACGTTGACAATAGCTTCTTTATCACTTTCGTTACTTTGAACTAAATCCTTATTGTTTTTAGCAACTCCATCTTTCATGCTTTTCAATGAACTTTCTATAAGTTTTTCTATAGTTAACTTCTTATTTTCTGCACCTTCCTGATTTTTCGTCTCTTGCAATTTTATCAGTGAATTTTCTATAAGTTTCTTAACGAGGTTGGAGTCAAGACCTTCAGCTAAATGTCCAAAGAAAGGATCATCGAAAAGTTTTGTCACAAAACTTCCATCTGCTTCCTGTTGTTTTTCTGATGTATGACTATTATCTCTTCCATTATTATTATCTATTAGTATATCATCTTTTTTTCCACAAACATGTGGAATTAAATTTCTTTTCACAGCTTCAACTGGATCTCCTAATATAGCAGACATATCTGCCGAGATTTTATCCTTGAAAGATTTTGTGAATGTATTACCATCACTGTAATAATCTTCATAAGTATTTATTTCTTCATTTTTGTTAGAGTTGTTAGGAAAAGTAGCCCCTATGTATATTTGACTCTTCGACTTTTTGACCTCATTTTGTGGATTCCCAACACTAATTGTTACTGTAGTTCCAGTTTGATATGTATTACAAGTATTTCCAGAATCATCGTTAACAACAACTGAAGACAAATATATAGGCATATCGCTATTTATATTCATTGTTGAATAGCATTCATTTCCGTTTATTTGGATTGAAGTTTTTCTAGGCTCATTTTCTACGCTCTTTAATGTATTAAGTCTAAGTTTGGGTTCTTCTGCATCATCAGAGTCAAATTGTTTCACTCGTAAAATAGTTTTTTGTTCTCCATCATTTGCATCCGACCACTCATCACTTGTAGAGCTTGAAGAATTATTACGAACAAATCGGGTCTTAACGTAATTATGTTTTTTAGATTTTGTACGATCCTTGGACTTATGCCTTGGAGGTGGTTCGGGTGATTCTACAATACCACATCTCAAGCTTTCCAATACTGTTCTGGTTATTTCACTACTATCGCTAAGATTTCCTGAATCAATATCGTTGTTATAAACTGCTGTCCCAACGACCTGTGGTTTTTCGTATTTTCTTTCGTATTCAGTTTTGTTTTGGTTATGTGACTCAGTTTCAATCACAGATTCGAGGAATACTTGACTTGTGTGTCCATGTTTGCTTTTAGAGCGCAACGCCATAGTGTCTAAGAATTTCGGGGGTGAAACAGATATTGTTGACGTAAGGCGCTCGGATTCTGATCTTCGTAGAATCGGGATTTTCGGTATATTATTATCTGGAATATAAGAAATAAAAAAAATTAGAGAAAAAATAACAAACTGAAAGAACAAATAAAAAGTATGAGAAATAATGAATTTTACCTTCACTGTTGTTCTGCTTACTTTCGATTTTCAATTCTTTAGTGTCACCGCCCACGCATGTTTTAGAATCTTCTTTTGGAACAAACTCAATTCTAGTTTCTTCTTGTAGGTTAATACAATCTTTAAATTCCGAAACATCTTGAACTTCTTCAATGTCGGGTGTACTGACTTCAGATGAGTTGTTTAAGCTGTTACTTACAATGTCACCTTCGGCAATCACATCCTCCTCGACTGTATTATTAATATCAGCAGGTTCCTGAATAACAGTATCTTGGAGATTGAGTTCCGCTGTGTAAATTTCTGTAGTCTCCTCCTCTTTTTCCACAAGAAACTGAACACGCTTTCTATGTAATATGTTTTGGGAAGAGATTGTCCCTTTATCTTTCGGTTTAGGAAGATAAAACTGTGATGAGTTAACTCGTTTTCTTTCGGAAGAATCCTCTGAAGTTTCGATTTTAACGCCTACTTCACTCGAATCATACGTTCTAGGTTTCTTTAAAATCGATTTTATAGTATCCGTATTTTGATTCTTAAATTTGGAACGTGAAGTATCATTCGTAGATTTTCTGTTAAAAGTTCTTTCAGAAAATCTTTGATTATCACTTTCACTATCATCGTCTGTCTTAATGTTTCTTATTCTTCTCGGTGGTCGTTTTGGCGAAACGCTTTTTTGTTTTGTACGATTGGCGGTGGATATGTTAATTATTTTTTTATTATTATTCTTACTTAATGATACTACCTTTTTACTTTCATTTTTTATGTTTGGTAAAGACAAAGCAGAAGACATATCATGAGATTTAAAATCATAATTCTTGAGATCATAGTTTACAGGATCATAAGGCGAAGCCTCTTCTCCACTATTTTTATTAGATTCATTTGACACTCTTATTCTTTGCCCACCTATTGCTTTTACATTGCAATCAGGAGAAGATTTATTCTTTTGTCTATTATTACTTTTAAGAGATTCTTGTAAAACATCGCCATAGTCATCATCGAATTCAATCTCTACCATAGATTTCGAACTACCGCTTGATTTCACTAAGTCATATGGGTTGATGTCGCATGAGAGAATAGACTTCTTAGAATCTGATGGAGTTGTAGGAGATGCGTCTTCATCTACCCATAGCTCATTTACGCGACTAACTGACTTACTACGGTTTTTGCGAAGGGTTTCAGGACTGGCCTTTTTAGTTTTCACCCTACAAGGACTAATACTTTTAGCACGAGACCTAGTGGTAGAAAACTGGCTTCCGATACGAGTTTCATGTGGTGGAGCTAATCTACTCCTGCGCATCAAATCGTATGGATCGGCTTCGCCATTTGGCTTAAGTATAGTTGGTCTCGCCTTAGTACTTTGGACACGAACAGTACCAGCTCTTAATAAACCAGCATCGCGGCTAACTTGAGGACCTCTGACAGTACCACCGACTAGCAGTCGTGGACTTTCAGCTATTGTTAACGGTAATCGAGATCCTTTACATTTCTTACATATACTGACTTTGGTAGAGCTGGTTTTCTTGGTACCGTTTAGATACTCAGGACAGGAACATAGTATAACAGCATAATTGTGCGGTGTAGGTTTTTGCGGTGTGCTAATAAGAACAGGCCCAGGTACCTCAGGATACGCTGAGAATACGCTGGGCCTGACAGGTGGTGTTTGGGTCCGCACTGACCCGTAAAGCCAAGTCTCGGCGTATTTCATTGATTTAGATAAAGCTGATCCCCCGGGTCCGATGGTACCATACATATATGGGCTTTCCGGTGATTTTTCCGAAGATTTCGAACTTCCCGAGGTATTCAATCTTAGCTTCGATGACCATTTCTTCGGACGCGTTGTCTCTGGTGTTTCATATATCTGAAAAGAAAAAAAAACGTTATTAAATTTTAATCACAAAACAACATAAATAAATTAAGTTATCTATGAGAAAGACAAGAAATTGTATCAATTGAAATCACTTGAAAAAAAAATAAACTAGAAATCATTTTTTAATGGTTTCCTTATTTTTCCACTTCAATTGAGCGTTTCTGCAAACGCTCGTTTGGGCCAACGATGCACCAATTAAATCGTGAACCATTGTGGCCATTTTACTCTTCTCGTGCCTCATCTGATTAACAATACCTTCTAAATTTCGAAACTCACAACTGAATGGCACTAAGTTTCCCCCTCAGATACAAAGCCCCGTTGTTTCACTTGCCACTTTTAATTGGACTTCCTAAACAGTTGTGCCAGATTTAAAATAGACAATACGGCTCTAAACGTAGACGTGATTGAACTATGTAAATACAGCTGTTTTCAATAGTCGAACTAATTTATTTTTGGAGTAAGTTAAGTATATTATTAAATTTTGTGTAAGTAAATCTGTTTCAATAATAAGAAGTTTTGACGCAACAAATATAACTAGGTTAGCACGCAAATATTGAGTAATATTGTCATCAATTTCGAAAACATATTTTTTATGTTTCTTTTAAAAAAGTTTTGTTTTTTTACAATAGATACCAGATATATTCGTATCTTACAAACACATATCTTACAAAGAAACTGAATACAATTCTGAATTCATTGAATCGCGTTCAACAGAAACACAAGTAGACAATACGGTGGATTAAAAGGGGGGCGGTGCTACCTC
>DWNR01004992.1:0-10459 GCA_018250455.1 Polygonus leo
ATATTAAATGGTCAATGCATCGACATCTGATAGTACCGACTCCAAGAAAACAACAGAAAAGTTTTACTACAAGAACTTAAATGCTCTGCATTCACGAAAGTTAAATAACACCTTATAAAGTAAATAACCAACTCAGGCAATCATTTCACAATAGAACGTTTTAGAACTGCTCATAAAAATCATAAAATATAATAGTTAATAGTTAAACAGGGACATAGTAAACATATTATAAGCAGCAATATATACTGATGATTATATTACATTTACCTATATGCGAATAAAAGTGCGATATGCATCTGTATTTTTTAACTTGATTGTTTATCTTGCGAAGGAAGATGACAAAAACCGTATGAATTCGAGCGTCTGCATCGGAACTAAATGAAAGGGTTGGAGCGGAAATGCGAGTTTATTCGGAACTTCTCATATTATATTGAGATTTGAGGTAGCTAAATATCGTGTTAGATAGCTTAGGGTTGGGACGCCAGGTGCGAGTCGAGACGGTCTTAGGGTCCTTTACAGCGAGGTCGGGACAACCCGGGCTCGAACAATGCCCGCGGTACGTCTTCGCGCTTTGTCGCCAACTCAGCTGGCGCTCGCTCCCCATGCTCGGACTAGTCATAAGTCACCGCGGCCCTGACACGGTTACTTGAATTATAAACGAAAATAAAATATAAAGCACCCAGTTTGCGCAACGCTTACGAAAAGTATTCGTATCTTTGTGTTTATCTTTCTTTGAATATCTTGTAGGATAGGTCCGAACATTCAATATGCTTTAACTTCGTTGCCACACGCGCAGATAAGCCTGCTATGCCATGTTTGTATATAATTTATACTTATATCTACCATACGTAATATTATATAAAAAATCACTATTTGAGAAAACTACAGCTATAAAATTCATAATACTACACATTATTTTAAAAGTACATAACATTTTTAATATTTTGTAAAACACGCTATGCGTAAAATATTTGTTATTTTAACGGTATTTAAATATTAATTTTATGAAATCCAATTCTATGAAACAACTATAATTATGTTGATTTTCTAAACACGCACAAACGGACAAAGACAAACGAATAACTAGTTTAACATAAAGCCGGTCGTTACTGCTACTCAAATTACGTACATCAAAAATGAACTCCGCTATCAAGACAGAAACCTTAGGGTTCAAGTAGTGTTATTAACCTATTCACACCTTGAGCAAGCCACGATCAGTTACCAACGATTATGCCACTTCCGCTCTCCGACAATCCCATACACCGAACTACTAATTGCCCACTCGACTAAACGTTACCTTTGAACTTTTATCAAATAGTTTTGAACCCACATAAGACAAGTTTACAAATTAAAAACATCCTGCTTAAACAGGCATACAAGAATTAAATGTCCTTAACTGAAAATTCGTTTGCAACAGGTAAACCGAGGATAAATGACTAAAAGGCTTCGTAAAAAAATATTTTTAAATGTTATGTATATTGAAAAAGCTCATTGATGAAAAAGCTCAAGCATGTGCCATCTCTTACTTTTAAGTACGAAATAATAATTTAATTTTAATAATAGTAAATTTCGTTTGAAAAATTGAATTGTATATTAAGAATACTTTTATTATGGTAAATCGAGTAGAATGAATGTCAGCCTTTCCCCATGGTGATCTGACTTCAAACGCCAAGCTGGTATTGCCATAAAATTCTTGATAAAATCAAATTAATGGCCCATTCACATTTATGTAGCTTTATGCCTATGTCCTAACTTTTCTTTCAAGAGCACCCAAGTCAGCAGTGACGTAGAGTTGTCGATAGTAATATAATTTTGCATTTAACTAAACCTTATTTTTCATATTCCATCGACGTAACTTATCTACTTTTATTATTCTTAAACAGCACCCAAAACTTAAGTAGTCATCTAAAGGATAAGGCGCTGACATTTATAAATAACTTTTTATCAACATTTAAAACATCATAGGGGCATACAGGGTTAAACGGCTATATTACTTTCTTTATCCTTGTTAGATATAATGAAATGTAGTTAATTTTCTTTTGTACATTTCGTTGATTTAATGAAGTTAGTTTAACTAAGACTCCTATAATCGCATTACGCCTATTCTATGAACTTTGTAGGTACTCGGCACTAGATATGCAATCCGTAATCACACGTGCAACGTTATATTCAAAAACTTTTATCAAACAAAACATACTTTGATCGTAGTGTGAAAGTCAAGAGAAATAAATATTTACACATCAATTACCATGACTTTATTATTTTACTCGCTTCGTATCCATTAACTGCCATGCCATACCGTACCCGTACACATGGCGTCAATTCCATAAATCAGATTGAGTTCAGATAAAATCGTTACCGACCAACATACACAGACATCTGGACTGATACCACAGGCAGTTACAACAACAAACCGACAACTATACTGTTCTGTATAAGTAGATATTACAACTTATGTTAATACAAAATACGCTAGTCAATTTAACTATCGGGTCTAAATAGCAAATAAGTAGATACGAAAAGTTAAAAAGCAATTCATGGATAATTTAAAAAATAAACAGACACTAATATGTATTCGAATAGAATCTTCTAGTCAACATTTTCTTTCAATGTACGATAAAGTCCACATTATTCACATAAAAAATAAGAACATAGTATACTATGTGTACCCTAAATTTCGAGAATTTGAATGTAAAGCAAAAAAATAAGCAGTTACTACCGCCCAAATCCTATTTCATCGATTTCAAAGAGAAGAACTAAATTAGACGATACTTTATTGTATTTGGCCACATCCTTGTTATCAAAAATAAGTCAGCGTTGTTATAATCTATACTAATAATATAAAGCTAAAGAGTTTGTTTGTTTTAACGTGCTAATCTCAGGAACTACTACTTCGAATTGCAATTTTTTTTGTGATAGATAGTCCCTTTATTGAGGAGGCCATCTAACATCAGGCTACGACGAATAGGTGCGAAGTATCAATGAAAAATGTAGCAAAAACAGGGAAAATTTGAGCCAGTCTCTCTCATATGACGTAAACGAATATGCGCAGGTCAGCTAGTGTTAGAAATATATCTCTTAATTTTAAAAATGTGTTAGAACATTTGAAAAGAGCAAAATTTTAAAAACACATAGACATCTGCAAGCCAACTGCGCATTTTTTATTTGTTCTAAAAACACAATAATTGCAATAATTTAACAAAGGGAGTGTCGGTAGGGGCTAGTGAGTGAGGGGTGAGTGCACAAGGTGTGCGATATCAGTGCTCGCATGTGCGTGCCGGCACAGCGTCCAGCGACCCTCCCAAATACCCATGCATGCCCATTAGAGGGCGAGCAGTCAATCGCATTATAAACAAGGGTTTCAATCCAGTTTCGATTAGGACATGACTTGTTATCAAAGCGCACTCGCCATAAGCGGACAGTTTATCAACTGTACAAGTAGCTCATATTAGTTCTTTATTTATCACTTTTTTTCTATGAATTATTTATTTGTCCTTTGTTTTAATATCTTTACTAATATGTTTTACTGAATTGTTGCTTTGATGTTGTGTAAAAAAATAAATTCGACGCAATATAATGAAGTTTCTTCAATGAATATTTCTGTGAAGGTTATTTAAAAACCTATAGGTATGTCACGCGTTGGTACAACAAAGTATGATGTAAGAAGTAACCCGCATAACACTATTATTATACAAAATGCCCAGATAATTAATTCTTAAATTAATTGTTTCCATAGAGACAGACTTAAACCAATGTGTTTAAACCACTAACGAAGCTTAATTAACAGTAAATTAAGACGTTTTAAAATACTTAAGGGATATTTCCATAAATGCGTATTCTTTGTGAAAAGTAAATAAACTGAATTGTGTTCCATTATCGATAAAAATAGATATTAGTCCACCTATATTAAAACCATTCCTAGGTTGTTAAACCAGATGCAAAAATTATGGAGGATTAATTAAAATGTCCATCAGATGAAATTATATCAAATATAACATTGTAAACAAAAGCAGGTTATATACATGATGCTGTATTGGGGTTGAAGGTACAAAATAAAGGTACTCACCAGTATAACAAACGGAGGTAAGCGTGAGAGCATGTGTGCGGACCAGAGGATTTGCTCGACCCCAGGGTACACGCGCTAAGAATGGCTCCACGAAATCGAATGCCGTCGCGATAGACAGCTGCCAGTTCAATCTCTGCAACAGCATCACTTCCCATTGCTGAAACAAATGACAAATCTTACTAATTGATGGTAAGCAACATCATTGTATCATAATCTATTATGTAGATTCATATCCATTATATTCGTTGCGTTAATTTCTATGTATTGCAAAGTTTTGAATGACACAATAAAAGATATGTCATTATAATAAGGTCTTGAAGAATAGACAATTAGCTCTTCGTTTTCTCCACAGCTGAATCGTAACCGTCATACACGACGGATCAGACGGAAACCGCAAAAAATAGCGAATCCTATTACAAACAAAACAGAAGGGGCTACCCAAGAAATCGGTTTGTGTTTATATGCAGGGAAGCTTATCAAATTGCGAAAGGCGTCTGGGCGTGTGTAAGTTATCTATATTAACTGAGGTTACATGAAGCCTTAAAAGACCTACTATATTTAGACATCCGGGGAAAGTAGAGGGGTCTTGTGGGAATGTAACGGGTTCACTATTTGTTATTGTTTTCAAAGTCTTCTTTGTACTACATTTTAAACGCAGGACAAAAAGTGGCAGAACACTCAATATGTTTGTGATGAACGCGAATTGCGTCACCCTATTTTCGGTATTTCATGCATGACGTTTCAAGAAGTTTAATTGTGGGAACTCGTAAAGGTACTTGGACATTCAGACTTATTATCATGCGCCATACCGACTTATCGGGATCATCGCACGCATTAATTGCGAGGAAGGAAGTATGTTCCTCATGCCATACGGTGTTTCGTGGGTGTTATCGATGTCACGATGCTTTTCTCACGGTATTTTATTATTCATTAACCCCAAATGCCATCAACATTTGAATATCTATGTAAAGGTAAAGGTAGTTAGTCAAATTAGTGCAATGTGGTCTGTAGGAGAAATTTAAAGCAATCAACCTAACATGTCATGTAAAAAGGGTGTTATAATAGCGTGAGAATCAAGCGACAAGTTCGAAATTCATTGGTGACGGTAAAGTAATTTACCGAATCACACCTGCTTCCATCGCCCTATGTGACGCAATCTAATGTATTTTAATATACAAAATTGCCAACTAAGTTTTTTGGCACATAAGAAATTTCATGTGTCGTACCAGTCAAATTAAATACTGTAAAGGCCTTCTAAGGAAATGAAGGGACATCCGATAGACACCTTCCAAGGAATTTCTTATCTGATCAATGTTCCTTTGCCCACATTTCCGACGGAAACACGCAAAGCAGAAAACTCAGTGGCTCGGTTCGTCACGCGGTTACTACTCATTTTGTCACAAGAACACTGTCTTAGACCCGCTCGCCCCTAGAATTGGTTGCCGCGGAAGAAGTAATTACCGGAAATTCACAAACAACACTTTAAGGAAACGGGCAATATAAAGCTGTCCCTTTGGGGTGAAGAAATGACATTTGACTCAGCTAATAGAGTTCAGTCACAGGACAATGAAAGCAATACACACCGTCTTGCGGTCGCCACAGGATGTAAAAAGTGAACTGCGTCATTATAGCAAGCAATTGACCTTTATGTTTGTATCACACAATTTATATTGCAATAACATTTTTAATATTAATTTATGCATCATATTAAGTATACTCATTTCTAAGCAATACTATTAAAAATTGTTGTTTGTCGGTAATACAAGTATCTTTAGTACTTAATATTTCAAAATCTTTTTGTAAGTACTAGGCAACAGTTTATTTAGTTTATTGTTCAATGTATGCACAGTGTATGTTTATTGTTTAATGATGTGAAATGAGCTTCCTCCTGAGGTATTCCCGGAGCGCTATGACATGGGGTAGGTACTTCAAAAAAGGTGCGAAAATAGCTCTAATTCAAAGCCGATGCATTGGTAATTCCTCCAAAATGCATTGCAAATGTCCATGGCCAACGGTGAACACTTACCATCAGGTGGCCCGTCTACCTTATTGCAAAACAAAACCATTGAACAATACAGGCCATCATTTCATTATATCTCGCTGTACATGAGTGAGGTATTTACTACTAACAGTCTAAATAAAATATAGCTTAATCTAAGCTAATTTCGCTTTGCAATCAATAATTATCTACAATGGCAATTTACGATTTTTAATAAAGAAAAGGATCAGGATGTTGATCTGTAAAACGAACAACGAAATTAGGGCCTGCGGGAATCGAATCTAAGTTCTCCAGTGCCAAAATCTCCAACCAGAATCATACGATATAGGCTGTCATTATTTATTAAGCTATTCATATAATATTTTTAGCTTCTTCTCCATAATAATAACACCTTGCGAAGCGGTGGTAATGTAAGGTCAGTTAAATACTGCTCCACACTGCATTTAATAATAATATAACAATAGCGCCTAGGTCTCAAAATATAATCCCTTACCCGGACTTCATGAGGATACACGGAGTTATCAGTGTAAGCGCAGAGGAGATCCACCGAGAGAGGGTGGCACTGCCGGAACTTGGAGGCGAGCAACAGCGCGGTGACGGCGAGCAGTTGCAGCTGCTGCCGCGAGATGGCGCGCTGCGCGAGGAACCTGTCCATGTAGCTGACGGCCAGCGGGAACACCTGCTCCTCACACTGCTGCTCCTCGCATACCTGCGCAATCACTTGTTGAGTAAGTACTATGTTGCGTTTATATTTTTGTTTGTTTACACACTGGATATACCAGACTCCTATAACGAGCTTACTATACAAGTTGAACTACTTTTGTCACATAACTTTACCTGCCTCACTACTCATAATTAAGTTATAGTAACCTATAAAATTTTGCAAATGGCCTTCATCTTTTTTATGTTAATTTAAAAGACTTTCGAAAGGATCGAGGTATTTTTAATAAAACGAAGTTTTTTATTACATTTTTGGAGTTTAAATATTGTTCAGAACGTATTGCATTTAATGAACACAATATTATGAAATGATAACAGTGAAACTTTTGAAGCTTTAATATGACAGAAAATCCTGATAGATAAGAACGTTTTTACGCTTCTCATTTATTGTATATTAGATACTTAAACCTTATTCGCGCAATTGATCCTGGGTTCGATTAGCCGACTTTAAGAAATATTATCGATTCGAGTATTATCTATTTTGTGTAAATCCAATTACAACACAATACATAAATTATTATAATAATGGAAATATATTACTAAACGTATATAATATATTTTTATTTACATATTTTGTTATTTTCCTTTCGATTATGGTTAGGAGGTCTCTGTATATTTTATAATATGGTGAGGTAATACTTAGGAAATCAAATGAATTTGAAACTAATACATATTTAAAGTTTCTATTACAAAGAATATGTAAATATCTATCACAGAATAACTACCCACTTCGTTATATGTAGCGTAATATAATATTAAATGATCGTGGGTAGTTTGAAATACATATAGATTCCTGGAATTCACTACAAAAAGAGCATTGTTACAATCACAGATTATTTGAATAGAAAGCTAAAGTGCGCTTTCAAATTTCGGGTCATTGACTTCAATTTTAATCAGCTGTTGACGGAAGTAGAATAAGAAGACTAATGCTTCTTCTAAAAGGGAAGTGATTAACTTACTGTTAACAAGATAATTTTATGTAAATACAAACTAATGACTAGAAATAGAAATTAATGTTTACCTCCAGCATCCAGGTAGTGACGACCTTGCGCATAAAAGGCTGGATGTCTATCTGCACATGTTGGAAGTAATCTGTGTGCAGTGCATGAGATCTCTCGAGAGTCAAGAGGTTCACAAGAAGCCTTGGGTCCCGATCGAGGGCACGGTCCGGACCTGCGATGCACATGTCCACGGGCCTGCCATTGCCACCGCTGCGGTTTCCAGAGTTCTCCAGATTTTCTCCACAAGACAAATCCATTTCGATCACAGTCTCTTTCACTAAATGTTAATGTCACTGAATATAATTTTATACGAAATTGTTTCAGAACACTACACTGAAGTGTCTAAAAGCGTAAGTGTAAGTCGTATTTATTTACGAGCGTGTTTACAATTCGTAACTTCGTACGTAAACCAAGCCGGAACGCACCGCACGTCGCGCGGCTTCGCAGGCAAGTGTGACTATGAAACTAAATGTCAAACAGCCTACTACGATATCGCCAGGCGAGCCCTGTATCGGAACGCGGTGCACCGGACTCCTTCCACCCCACCCTTAGCATTGTCTCGTAGCCCTTATTGTGGAACCCTATTCATACAAGATAATACAGGGTGCCGACTTAAGGTTTCAGCTTTTTAGGGGACTTAATTCCATAGCCAAGATGCAACGTCTTGCAAGTTTTTTAAAACATTTTTTAAAGTTTGTAACATGTTTTAATTAAAACGATACTTAATGCTGGTCATCGTCATTGCGTATGTTGCTAAGCACCTCATTTTAAAATTCAGATGTTTTATTTATAAATTATGGCTATAAAACTTTGATTTCGTCTAACAAACTTATCCCTGCGTTGGTAAGATGATATAATTAATAATAAATTATATAAAATACCCTGAAAAATGCAAAAGATGAACTTGCAGGAGAAACAGTATAAATATCCCAAAAGCTAAAAATTTTCAAAATGTACTTAACTAAACCGTATAACTAGTTTTGAATAAAAACTAAGGTTTTCATGCGAAATGGGTGCCAAAAAAAGCACAAAGACGAGTATGCAGAACCAGAACAGTCATTGATTCTTCGTTTCAATACATTCTTAGCCAGTGATCAAACCCTGAACCTTCTACGTGTTATATTAGTATGATAACCGCTACGCCGCAAGGTAAAGGCAATTCTGCTACCACTGCTACTAAGTACACAAGTAAACATTTTATCTTAGAGCTAACAAGACTATTTTGTTTATTACTTACAATACTTATATACGTTTACTTCGAAATTGATCGATATACTTTTTTATTTTGTATGACAAAAATAAGTTCCAACTTTAGTTAGTACCTTTGTTTCTTATAGGTAAGCGTCTACCTTGCCACGTACTCGTTTAAATTTCGGCACGCTTCGGTCAATCATAATAATTACAACTTAACATAAAAATTTGAATGCTTTGTGCTCACAATTGTGAGCACAAAGCTAACAATAACTCCCGAAAATTTATTTCAAATATTATAATAAAACAGTGAGGTCTGGTTGGGAGGGTGTTCGAACGGAGGAGGGCGGAGGGCAGCTGCGCCGGGTGCGCACACGCTAGGTGACATTTTATTACAAATCCTTACACACCTGATCTTGAAACCAGTCATTGTTATTATTCTCTTGTTTGAGATTTAAATTAAGTATGCACACGTGGCCAAACTGGGCGTATTAAGTACAACTTATGTTAATACTCATATTAATGTAACTTGAAATTAAAAGTAGTCGTTTGATTAGTATTATTACCTCAGATACAAACCTATGATAACATTAGTTGTTTGAACCTAATTGTTAACAATTATTATTAGAAAAGGCTGCAAGAGTTGATCGGTACATGAAAGGATTCAGTACTGCAAAAGCTGCATTGTTTACATGTTCGATCACAGTTATGTAAACAATGCAGCTAATCAGTTGGTAGATACCTGCTTAGTAAAACTTAATACTCAGAAGCAACAACACAACGGTATTCGTCGTTAGACTGTGAGAGATAGAGTCATAGATAAATACTAATATCATGAGATAGAGTGGTTTGTTTAACATACGAGTACTAGCGATCGTCCATAATTGCTGCTTAATTTGGATTTTCATAAAATATTGATCGTTAGATGCCTATAATCTATATTCTGAAAATACGTTGTATACAATTGAAGACATATCTGAAATCCACTACAATTCAATCCTACTGAAATAATTTTATTTACAGTTAAAGCTTTGCATTAGTTGTCGGTGACCCTAGAGCGTTCAAGTTTTTTTTTTTATAACCTAATCTAAAATTACTGTAACTAACATAAATAGGTCATCACAAGATAACGCTTATGTCATATAACGAGTTACCTAGTAATGTCGGCACTTTATTTTATTTTAAACTAGCTGACCTGGCAGACTTGTCCCGCCACTTATTTTCAATTTGTAATATAAATTGAGATCATTGATCGAAATAAAATATTGCCTATATTTTAAGTTGATAAAGTTTCATATCTGTGCGAAATTTCATGGAAATCAATCCGGCAATTCACACGGTAATTTTTGATGTATATTTGTCCCAGTACTTTAAGTCCTAATTCATTTTTATAAGTCGTTTGTTTATTAAATTAGCAAATTTAGGGTTAAATACCTAGTAATAGATTTTGTTGTCCTTAATTTTATTATTTGTAATGGATAT
>DWNR01004993.1:0-10459 GCA_018250455.1 Polygonus leo
AAAAAGTCCTTGATAACTAATTTCCGTACAATCTACGTGGCTTTAACATAAACAATGATGGAACTTTGTAGAAAGAGAAATAAATGCACCGATGTTAAAATAATCTATAAGTGGAGAGATTTTCAAACTTAAAACCTATCAATTGGCATTCAATACTGTAAAGAATAGAGATAATATAAAATGGATACTAAACTTTGCATTTAAAACATAGCATTGTTTATTTCGAAAAGTAGCTTGCGAATATTTCCACAATGCGAACACAAATAATTTCTTATTCAAAAGACCAATTCATGAAACTGTCAAGGAATCAACTAACAAAGAGACTCAAAGCAAAATAAAGTAGTTGAAATTGAAATGCTACTTCTTTTACAGACAATTACTATTACGAGACACGACAGTTGTACAAATTGCAGGAAATATCTCGCGAAGTTAAGAATGCGATAAAGGAGACATGGGTAGCATTTTTACATCAATAGCGAAAGAGGTACACTTATCGCTGTCCTGGTAACGATTTACCCTTTGCTCTTACCTTTTGTCACATACTTATTGATACGCTACGTATTAAAGTGAAACATTTGTTCCAAAAAAATATTCAGAATACCTAAGCTATCGTTTTGTATCATACACAATCGTTTATCAACACGAATTGCTCGAATCTCGAAATATCATAAAATAACAAAATGGTCAATGGTCAATTTAATTATGATCGATTATCTTATATGAAGATACTATGTTTACTGTTTGTATTTTTATTTAATTAACTTAATAGTTATTTTAAGAAGCGTGAAAAAGTACTAAAGTCATGTTATTCATCTCTGAGTATAAATCACATAAGTGATAAATCTGTGATCTTTACAGACGAAGTGCAAAAAAAAATGTTAAAAATTGGACTTCAACTCAAAATAAATGCAAAGATAAGTGTTAAAGTAATCTTAACACACATTCCAAAGACAAGATTAAAAGAAAACATAAAATATTAAACAGATATGTCACCGTTAGATGAAAAGAGCTATGATCCCAGAGATTAACTTTAGAATGAAGGATTTCTTTACATTCAAAAATATATCTCTGAGTAGGAAAGACGAGATCGTAAAACGATGTTATATTGTCACTGAAGCTGTTCTAAAGCTTTATTCACACCATATGTCTATCCGGCATACTTATAGAATACATACTTACTATATCATTTCTTATATTTAACATTTCACGAATTTAACTATAATACAATGACTAGCTATAATCTTTGATTTAGGTACACTTTCCTTCAATAAAAATGCTCAAGTTAGGTATTAGTAAAGACTGAAAAGTGATGAGGTATCATTGTCAAAATATTAGTTACAATTTACTTAATGATTATTAAATATACCTATATATTATCGTAATAGTATTTCATGCAACAAAACTCATAAAAGCAAGACAAATCTTGTGTAAACCAAGCTTTATCCGACATACCGTCTCCCTTCTGATTCGGTTGTTAATTTTACTATCCATGTCTAATCCTTTTTGTGATGTGAAATATCTTGTGCATACAGGAGCGTGACAGATTACCTCTACCACGGCTTTCAATGTATGGTTAAGCTATTTACCGCATTTGTTCTATGTGTAATGTGTTTCGTTACAATGTATTATTATCCCATTTCCTAGACACAGGTCTCACAATATCAAGGATTTTAAATATTATAAAGTTAGTTTAAAACAACTTCGCAACAATCCGTGTGCATCATGTGTGATGGTATATATTTTTGAGACATGCAGTATGTACCGCCCTTCCTCCCACAAAGGAGGCATGCACTACAGAAAATCTAACCTAACTTTATAGCATGGGTTTCCGCAGTTTAACTATTAACTTCTTTAATTTTAGTCCACCGCGCTCGCCAAGGACGAATTGGTAGATTTCACACTCCCTTGAGATTTTTTACAATCTCTCAGACTGTCTCTTAGACGGTTTACTCATGATGATTACCTTTACCGAAAGGTGAGTGGTAATTTAAGTTACAAATACGTACATAAATTGGAAAATTCGATTCGATTGGTGCATGCTGGGATTTGAACCCGGATTCCACGTGATACGAAAATCCATTTCAATCATTAGGCTATTAGGTACAGCTTATATCTAAATATAACTGTGTTTAATATTTTATAATTTCCTAGCAACTTATTTATGATATCGTCGTATTAATTATTCTTAATTGGTACTTTGTCATCATTACATGTTAAAATGATCTTAACTATTACGATAACATTTTGATCCCTATCTCTCCTACTTGTTAATGAAGTTAAATTACTAGTGACAGCCCCTTAAACTACGTCCTATCATTTTCAATCAATAGCCATCGAGTCTAATCCTGCGACAACACTGATACTTCCTATAATTGATACCATTGAAAGTAATGAGCCATCACAAAGCCATTAAGTAAAAATTTCCAGCCCACGTGAAGAATTTAAATTTGTCTTACGTTGCGCCGCAGTAAGATGAGTCAGGTGGATTGTGGAGGACGTGACGTGAATGGCTTAGCTTAAAGTATACCTACGATGTGCTATTGGAGAAAGCATAAGGAAGTTGAAAATTTATGAGTCTTTTTCGATCCAACAAAACTTCTTTAAAAGGCTATAGGTAAATAATTTATTACTTCCTTCGAACAAAACAATACTTATGAATATAAAAAACCCTTGCCACGAATCCTTAAAATAGTTTGCACATATTTGTGTTTTTATATTTTATGTAGATCACTTAATTTGCTAGCAGAGTTCGATTGGAAATTTGAAATTCATAAAGGCTCGCCATCTATGCAAAATATGGACCTCATCTACAACAATTTATGGGAAACAATGCACGGTGAGAACCGTATGGGAACGTCACTATCACAGTTAAATGTAATCAATTCAAAACAACCTTTACTGCCTTTGAATAAAGAAGATCGTATCGGTGCATTGATTATAGTGCATGCCTGCAATTACAATGTAGGACCTGTTGAGGGCATGTAAATAAAAAATAATGCTCGGACGAGACTTTGCGTCGACTATCTTCCGCCATGAGCGGTTACTGAACCGTTAAGCGTCGATCTTTATGTTGAAAGACAGACGCGCGTATTTTTAGTCGATGTTGTAAATTGGTGTATATTGCATTATTTCTTCGTCAAATGTTTGGATAATGTAGAAAAGTTGAAAGCTTATTTTGGTTAGACTGGAAGTAATATATACATAATTTTATCTCTATTGATAGTATATTAGTCTATATTGATAAAATAGTTTTAAAAATCCATAATTATAAATGATTATAATATTACCTTCAGGGAGATTGATAACATAACTTACATTTATTTTCATTAATAAAATAGTCAAAAACGATGATTTGTTCCATTTTTAAGATAATAAAATAGTTGCTATTAAAATCAAACGTATATTTTTTTAACGTTATTGCATCAATGATATTGCGGCCATGTTTTAAATGTTCTTCTGATTCTTGAATAGGTAGATATCTTAAAAACACTTTGCTGTGCTAGCTTAGTCAAGCATTACCATTCTTGATATGAAACGGTATGAGTTCGATAGTACGGAGGAGCGTTTGTGACTCCCAAAACACCTCAAATATAGGGCTTTACGTAACCTAATTTAAATTCTGTGCACCCTAGAGTGGCATGAAGTTATAACAAGCAAAGTTAACGATCCGGAACAGTGCCCTGACAAACGATTCGTCGCGACTACGTGAGTATTCGTTAACCCCTTGACGGCAAATAATAAGACGTACGCAACACTAATTAGTAGAATTTCTTGTTATGACTCCTTATTCACTGGGGCATTCAGCAAATGTTGAGCACTTTCGGTTGCGTTCGTCTCAAACTTGATTCCGGGAAATATCGTTGACTGAAAATACCTATGAGGATGAGATCGGTAGTGTCGAAGAGCAAGTGGATTTTGAATATAGTTTGGAATTTAGTTGGATTCTAACACAATTATTGTCACTTTAAATAAGTTTTATCAGACTCTTTGTAACCAATCAATCTAAAATCAATAAAATAATTTATAAGAAATATCCTATAAATGACATAAAATGTGGCTAAAAATGGACAGCAACAGTATTTTCTGCGAAGCTAATTTAAATGCCTTTGTTGCCAATACTTCTCGCCGAGCGCATCGGCTTTGGCAAAGTCATTCTAAACAATGCTGCGACCATGACAGGATTTTTAATGTTTGTTAGACGGAGAGAAAGATAATCTAGTATATTTACGAAAATATAATTATGATCAGTAGTTATGCCCAATATCAAGTTTACAGATCGTAGAACTCATGTAGTTCGACCGTGGAGGTACCACCGCCACCATCATAATCCTCCGTGAAGCAATTTATTGTGTTTTGGTGTGGAAATGCGTGCTTGCTAGTTATATTTAAACGCGACGCGAACATCTTAGTCCTCAAGTACGATTTAATCGTACTCGGGGATGATCACTAATGTCCATGGGTGGCAGTGACTACTTTCCATCAGGTGGACTGCATGCTTGTTTGCTACCTTAAGACGATAAAAAAATGTATGCACACACATGACATAAAATATATATCAAATTAACTATCTACGGACTAACAAAATAATCATTCGAGTTTCCGTTGCTAACCAAGTGTGTTAAGAGATAGCTTTGCCTTCACTCCCAAGCGACTCTTTGAAACTACTCCGAGTAAATGCAGCTCCACATTAATTTGAAAACTAACGATTGCAACCACATTTGAGTAAGTAGAATTAGAAGAAACTTCATATAGTTCAGCTAATATGTGTACTATCCAGGTTTTAATAGTTGTGTACAAAATTGTGGTATATGTTCTTACATACAGAATCTTTTCTGTACATATTTTTACGTCGTAGTTTCTAAACAAGGTAGTTTAATTGTATTACTTTAGTTGTAATTGTAATCGCTTCATAGTTACAGGCATCTATGGTAATAGACCATAAAAGTAAGAAGACGAGTATTTTACATGTCTTACTCCATTCTATCAGCAGTAAAATCCATTTATATCTTCTTAAGCTGAAGTTGATTTCGACATGGTGGTGAGTAGTCTTCATCTTCTTATTATTTCGTTTGGTTATAGAAAGTTTTCATCGCTCATAGATGTTTGTAAAACTAGAGGATCCAATAAAGGATTCAATAAAAACATATCTGAAATAACGCCACGACTACACCTATATCTTTCTTATAAGCAGTAGTGTCAAAAATGTGTGGGTAGTTTGCTTTGGAGGCGTTATAATAAGATACGTATCATTTACTTTTTCAAATAAATATTCATGCATTTCAAAGTAATATTCCGGATAACTAGTATATAAAAATATCGTATATATAAATATGCTAGCTTTCTGCTTTATAGGCTCAAAAATATTTGGCTTAAACAACTTTACGTACATTTAGCGCATTTTGTACATGAGTAATATCTTAACCCAGTTTCAGTAATTAACGCGAGAGGAACATGATATAGTTAGGCGCAGACGTATTAACATTACCAATTAGTGCTGTCTATCAAACAAATTAAAATCATCAAGGGAAATATTATCGTGCAGAAATCTTGTATCACAGCAATTTCGTTATTGAAATAGTAATAGTCATCAGTTGCTTCTAATATTATTATTACCAGTGTGTGTGAGAGAGAGTCCGATTGAGTTAAATACGAGTATGCAAAGCTACAAAAATTCGCATAGAGTTGAAAAACTTACACGAATGTTCGGAAACCCATTATAAATGAAATGTGAAAATTCCTCATTGATCCCACATTTCCCAAAAAAATATTCGAGGTCAAAGTACATGGAATTATCTATAAAAATTGTATTGATACTTTTTTCGTCATCGTTTCTGAGATATAGAAATACAAACGTTGAAAAAGTTGTAATATTCACAATTTGCACACGTTTCCGCGCCGCTTATGAAGTAGTGTACTTGACGCATTTTTTAACATAGTTTCCCCAATATGCCTATTCCACAATCTATTGTGATTCTGTTTAATTCAATATTATTTCTTTATAAAAATGGCGCTATTAAAAACTATAAAAACAATGTATGAACCAATTTTAAAGAATTGGGGAAAATTATTCCGATTCTTATAATATTGTTGCCTTATGAAACAGTACTAGATTTAGGATTTAGGTATATCGATTAGGGTTCATTCAATATCACCCGAATAACATTTTTTTACTTTCCTTAAAGTAATAAATGCATCTACTGGGTACAATTAAAAAAAAAATAAGTGTAAACATCATTATTTGGGAGAAAACGTCCTCACGTACTGATACATATTTATACTTTATCATATATTTATATTTCAAATTACGTGCGTATTGTTCCTAAAATATTACTTGCTTTTTGAGAAGGAAGTAAGAGATTGTAAGAAAAACATCTCAAGGGCATGTTACGTCTGGGCCACACTCTTGGTCAGCATGGTGAATTATAGCCTAAAATCCATCTCATTAGGAGAGCCGTCAGTTAAAAAACAATGATTTTGATAATATTTACAATTTAAATGGCCATTGCCATTAAATATCCAAGTACCTAATTGTATTGCACTAATGTTTGTTTTCTTGCAATGCAAAAACCAAAGCAATGTAACAAGAGAACGGCGCCTAGTCATGATACATCGGTTACTTTTTGTTCCGTCCAATGTGCCAACAACGTCGTGATATTTGAGCTGTTTTTGCTATCCAACTAACACGATATTATAATGTCTATCATTTTGTCGCGACTTTATCGCGAATTGACCTAAGCGGTGAATCATCACATAGGTTATTTACCCTGATCGTAGGTATATGTTTTATGTGTCATTTTCATCCAAGTTATATATGATAAATACCCGACAAATACAATCTTACACGAAAACGAGCATTTTGCAATTCATAATATATCGGAACATTATGTACAATTTTAAGTTTATTACATCTCTTGCTTTTTTAAGATTAATATTTTTTTCCTTATTTTTCTTTCCAATTCACATAAGTCTAAAAAGTTTTAAATCCAAATTACCTTCAAGTCAACTAAAGAAAATTCTTCTAAAATTATGTTTTTTGTTTTCTTTTTTATCTTCTTAAGTTAAAAAAAACGTATTTTATTCATTATCTTAAGGCAGCAAACGAGCTTGCAGTCCACCTGATAGTAAGTGGCCCCTGCCGCCCATGGACATTTAGGATCATCCCAGAGTTCGATTGTATCGTATTTGAGGTTGGCCACGGATACGTTGCTATCCTTGAGGACTAAGATGTTCGCCTCGCATTTAAGTCTAGCCCATCAATTGTTTCGCGGACAAATATGAGGGTGAAGGTGGTATCTCCCTGGTCGAACTACATAAGTTCATCTCAGGACTACCTAAGAGATTTCAAATGGTTTTCGTTCTCCACTTTAACACAAGATCAGTTATAGTTTTCCAATTTTTTATTTCAATTTGGTTTTAAGCTTTGCACAATAATTAAAGTCCAGGAATAACGTGTGTCCAAGCTTGACAGATTTACTTTTTGCTCCTGCACTGTGCCAACATCGTCGAGAACCGTAGCGGGCATTGCTGTTTTTGCGATGCTACAACTGCAGTACGTAATATTTTTCTATCGGCCAAGGATAACGTCGGATATGGCAGCATTCCAAGAGAAGGATTTATCATTTTATTTTTAAGAACGCTTCCGCATTTTTTGTTCAAAGCGTCAATTAACTTTACGAACAGTTTTATGTTTATTACATTTTTTTTGTGAATACAAAATTCCCTTATTTCATACTTTCCAATTCTTCTGCATTTGCATAAATGTTTTCCTGGTTATTGTTAAAAATTACACTATTTTCTGCAGTTTATCTTCACAAAAGCAACTCCTCATTTATCAAATAAGGCATGAATGGATCCAAGTCAGTTTTTACACAAGATTTTTTTTTATTATGTTTCAAACGAATACTGAATAATCAATCCTAATCATTACTATTATTACCTACTGATTTATCTTAGCAGTATCGATCAATTCGTAGTCATAACACGCGTAATTACGTAAACATAATTCCAAATAACCGTATCGCTTTCCAAGCTAATGTTTCCACGAAACCGGTTTTGTCATGTCACACACAGTAATAACGCGTCATGATCACGGACATGTCTCTTTTATACGCAAACAGATCGTCGGTTGAGTTGCAACCGCAACCGTTAATTGTAACGTGAAAGTTTATTTATGGTTATGTTCGTGGAAATGATTTATTATTGAATATTTTGTTAACATTCAAATGATTAAGTGTCCCAGATGTAAATTGATAGATAGATGTACCTTTATTTGACATGTCATGTCGATATAAGTAATATTTTTGATTCCCTTATTTTTATCGTATAAAAGTAAAAACTGTTTATGCAGTCCACCTGATGGTAATGGTCACTGCCGCCCATGGGCATTAGTAACCATCTATAAGCACGATTGAGTCGCACTCGAGGTTGGCCACAGATGCTTTGTTACCCCTGAGGACTAGGATGTTCGCCTCGTGTGTAAGTAAATCGGATACCACACCTTTCCGGCCCGAAACGGCTACATGTTGATTATGACGTTTGCGGAGGTGAGGTGGCACGAAATTAATGATTATCTGTGTCGCAGAAATCATTAATACAGGTAACTACGTACAAGTACTCCAAATAACTGTATCGCTTTCCGAGCTAATTTCCACGAAACCGGTTTTATCATGTCACACCCAATAATAACGCGTCATGATCACGGACATGTCTCTTTTATACGCAAACAGATCGTCGGTTGAGTTGCAACCGCAACCGTTAATTGTTGCGTGAAAGTTTATTCATAGTTATGTTCGTGGAAATGATTTATTATTGATGGTTCTAGTTTATATTTAAATATGTAGCGTGACAGATACAAGAAAGATCTATTATTTGATAAGTCATATCAGTTTATATGGTAATAGCTTTTTAGTACTTTTCATACGATAACTGAATAATCTGTCCTAAATACCAGGAAAATTAATGATTTATCTATGATTTTCTTACCATTTTTGTATTTTTTAATAAAAAATAAACTATTTTGTTTAGATCCCCCTCACAAAAGTAATTTATGAAATAAGTTCGTCACCAAGTTGAATTTTGAACGTCTGAACTTTTTACTTTTTACACGATAACTAAATAATTGTTCCTAATCATCATGGAAATAACTATTTATCTGTGCACCGTCTCAAGTTAAAATCATACCTATATACAAAAATATTTTATTTACATTACACATGTATGTTGTCAGAAATGCATACGAGTAGGAAATTCAAACTTAATTAGAATCCAAAAAAAAATGGTGCATATTTGATTCAACGGATAAAAAATTAGACTAACATTTTTAAGTGTGTTTTCGCATTCGCATCGCATCTATTTCCAGGCGTAAATTAACTTTAAGTACAGTTTTAGTTTTATTTTATCTCGTACTTTTTTCCTTCGCATTCATAGTTTTATTTCCATTATCCATAATTTCCTTATCTTCTTTTTCCTAAATTATTTCCTGCTTATTATTAATAATTACGTCACAATATTAATTCATCCTTTGATATGTAGCGTGTATATGTTAGGGAGATGAAAACAACAAAGATATTTCATTTGATCTGTGACGTGACATACGAAGTTTTTGAAGTGAAAACTTTTATAGAAAAGATGGGTAAAGTGCTTGAAAGTGCGTCAGAGCCATACTTGCGCTTAAGGTATTGTAAAATAGTCTATAACGACTTAACAAGTAAACTCAAATCGCATTAGCTATTTACCAATATTATTACATCGTTTCGTTCCTGTGTACCGCTCACAAGAACCAATTGAAAGCGCTCATCGACAATGCTGTGTCCCAAATCTCACCCTTCGCTGCTGTCTCTTTCACTCATCGATGCGGCATATCGTATAGTAAAATTCAGCATGCAAGTAGTCACCGATAGAAAACATGACACACACATGACACAAACATGACACACACAACACAACATTGTTAACTTGTGTTGATCACTTTACCATATTGATATTTAAAAGATAGGGACTGTGGTTGTTTTTAGTTATAAGTTTTCACTTCTATCGGCAGTTCCAATGACTGCCAATTATTTTTTTGCGTGCCTTATATTTTAAAAAATCTTATTTACATCACACGCCTATTAGAGATCAAAGAATTTCATATGTAACATAATAATTTGATCAATAGGCCAAAAAATCGGTGTAAATGGCCTGTGGCGGTCGGACAATCACACACGAGTTACATAAACAGGGTTCCTTTTTTATAAGGCCATATAATAAAATTTATAACGACGAACAGACGAACACGAAACCTCTTCTTTTTTATGTTTACGTACCAAAAGTGTGCCAACGGAATCCCATTACTGTGACTTCGGTGTCTTCTCATCCGTTCGTCAGTAATGCGGCATAACACACACATACACACACATCTTCACGCCAAATCCCTAACGGGGTAGGCAGAGAGTATTGAGTGCCAAATGGCACGGTTCTG
>DWNR01004994.1:0-10459 GCA_018250455.1 Polygonus leo
GAGAGTTATGAAAGTGGAAGAAGCTAGGCAAGTATGTCAGAACCGTGCCATTTGGCACTCAATACTCACTGCCTACCTCGTTAGGGATTTGGCGTGAAGATGTGTGTGTGTGTGTGTTAAAAACATTTTTCAAGTAAAGGAACAACAAATAATAATGTAGGTCCTGCTTTGGTAAATAGCCTGTCGGTTTGCGTAAATAGGAAATTAAGTCATTAACACACTATGTGGAGGTTGGCACCCTAAAAATTTAAATACAATTACAATGGATCAGGGGTTGAGCAGTCACATTACAGTAGGGGTTGGACAACGATCATGACTACTGCTTAAATATTAAAGATGTGTGGCATAATTTGCAATAGAGTCAGAAAATTTGTTTCAAATAAACTTTTTATTTTATTGTTCAGTAATAAAATTTTATCAAATTACTACCGAGACATTTCGTTATTTGTCCTAGTTTCTAGGAATATTTTTATAAATATTTATATATAAAGTAGGTCTTCAATAAAATAAAATAGAAAATATTGACCAGACTTTCCATTCATATAAAATCTTTCACTGTTTCAACATATGCAATCAAACTGTAGCAAATGAGGTTACCGGCAATCAAAGATAACTTAGGGAGTACAGAAGTTTAATATTATTTTAACTATACAATATCGTACATAATAAAAACAAGCATTTTGGACAATATTATAAAACCTTTTATAAGTTAAACGTACAAAATATATAAACTTTAAGCAAAGTTATGGTAAACAATGTAAAGTATAAAAGTAATAAAAAATCTAAAAGTTTTATAGGATGGATGATGTGTGTTTAAAAATCCAACTTATATTTTATAATATAAAATATAATATCTCTATAATATGAAAAAAATATCATTGAAAGAAGCATCATGAGCGGTGGACTTGAATCAAAATGTGAAATTAAACAAAGATCGATCCATAAAGAGCATTGGTGATTAACGATTATGCCTTCAAAAGCCAGACAAATACCTTAATTGAAGTATTGTGGTAAGTGTCATTATAAATGATTTCATAAATGTCCCTACTGCTCCGATGGCTATTCATTGACATGTTAACCTGTTGTTCAGGCAGTTACGACCATCCGTGTTTCTAGTATTACCGGAGGATGGCCAGGTTTATGCGTTAATAGATTTACGATGTCGACTCACTTATTGTATTGCACAATGGCCATCAGATGGCCGGTCTGTTAAAGTGGTTTCGTTCAATCTTAACCTCACGATAAGGTGGACGGGCCAACTAAAGGCAAGTAGTCACTATCACCTATGGTTGCTTGCAATACCACAGGAATCGGTAATGCTAACTTTAAGGAGAGATTTTGTAGTTATCAATTAACATTTTCGTAATTGGGTAATAATTCCATCTGATGATGATCGCAGACGCTTGCTGCACTTAGAGCCCTTAAGGATAAGGACATATAAATAAAAATAATAACTTGTATTATAATTAAGAATATAAATAAAGGCCAAACACTATTCGTTAGTAACAGTTCGTAGAAACAGTGGATTTATTAATTTGTATATTTCCTTTTATATTCCTGATCCGATGTCATAATTTTAGTATTTTTATGTAACTCTGTATAAAAAGAGATACTACGAAAAGAATTACTAATTTTATTAATGTACTGCATGAATCTTCTTCGCAATCTGTCTCAATGTCTCAAACTATTTGCAGAATGTTTTGATTGTGTTCTGCAGGCCTTGTTGCCGTCGTCGTATCGGCCTCGATCTAGGCCTGTCAGCCTTGTCATCACCTAGATAGGTCCATTCATATTCTACGCGCAATCGATACTAGTTTTGTTTTGACACAAACGTCGCTGCAAGTTTATTTGAATGTTTACTAAAGTTGCAAAGCAGGCTGAATAGTCTGTAACTATTTTTAATAAACCGTCATTCTTCATCTAGGCTGTTATTAATTTTTACAAGTTTTTATTTAGTTTTACTAATGTCGACTGTCTATTAAGTTTTATAACCCATTCAACACACTTCATAGCCTGCTATCTATCAGTTGAAATTCAGTAGAAATTCACCGCGGACATTATGTATTGGGGAGACACCTAAACCTAAATGCTTAGACATCATCAGTTTGAATTTAGTATAAAATAGTCATGGTTACAGTCCTAGAGAAAAGGGCAAATCCAAATGAAAGGTTAAGTTTTTTCGTTACAAATTGGAGTTGTCTATTTTCCATCTCATGTTGTCATCGAAATAACATACGACGATAAGAAGCTAGATTGTTTATGTAATTATAAACTTTAGATATATTTCATTGTCATTAAATACAAAGTTATATAAAATATTCCTGAGAGCAAACGCAGAATTATTAAAAAAACAGCCACATTATAAATTGCTTCAATATGTTCAATTTTGTTGATGTCGGTTAATTTCCATCCGCGAGCTGCGTATGCATCTCCGGTAGACGGAATCATAACATTTCCATGAATTATTTTTGATAAATATAGCAATCTTGTCTAATCGTGAAGTTGTTTGTTCGGTGGTTAATGTTAACAGTCTGGCTTACAATTTTATAAACAAGTGAAAAAAAGTATTCGCATTATATATAATAGAACTCTTATCCTATTTGGTGTTGATAAAAATACACGTATATGAAAAAGCGGCAATGTAACGTATATATTACGTTTTGTATGCTTAATTATTAAAAAAAAACTAGCTGACCCGGTAAACGTTGTTTTTACATGAAAACTATAAAATCGAAATTAAAACAATAGCATTATGTCTTGATGCATGTGCAAAATATTTAAAAAATGACCAAAAAAAATGCGGATAATACGAATATTAAAAAAAGCCTTCGATCTATTCTCAGACAAAGAAAATAAACAAATAAGAATCTTGAAAATCAGTCAAGTCTTTTCGGAGGAGTTCAATAACAAACACAGTGACAAGATTTTGATGTATTAAAAAATGTAAGTTTTAAGACAAGGTTAAAGTTATAAAAATTGGAATACAGAGTGTGAGTAACTGTAATATGTGGTAGGGACATAATGACTGATCAGAAAATCTAAATTTATTATAGTAAAAGTATGTCTGGTCATTGAAACTTATAGTTTCCAAAAAATATACCGTTTTAAAAAACAGTTCATTAGGTTCAATGCTATTTTGTTGACAAAGGTTAATTTCCATTCGGAAGTGAGTCTGCTGAGTAGGCGGTTATCACAACATCTCCACGAAATGTGTGCCCAATCTATATTTAATTTTTCTCAATCGGAAAGTCTGCGGAGTTGTTGTTGACGTAATAGCTTTAAGTTTTAATTATAACCATTGATTTCATCGCCGTTCAATATTATTTCGATCATATTGGTGACAATGATACTCGCAGGAAAATTTTGAGTTATATTAAAATGTCAGTGAAACGTATGTTGATTGACTCAGGACACCTAAGATTTAGCAATACATTTGCTACTTCATTGTAATTTTAAAAATAGATCATTATTTTCGATTTGATTATTGCAATAATAGTATAAGGTGTCTTGATCACTACTGATTTATTTTATTTATATTACTTTCAGGTACTTAAGTAGTAGGTACAGACTCCAATGATAAACGGATTATTGGGGGTTCAAAAGTACCAGATACTTCTAATTAATTTTGTTGGTCTAGATTGTCAAAGGTATCAAGTTGAATTAATTTAAGCATATACTTTCAGATCAATGTATTTTTCTTTTCAGCTTCTTTGAGTGTGAAAAATTTCAGTTTTTGGCTAAATAAGTAAATTATGGTTGCATGACTTAACCCATAAATGAAATGAACCATTTGTTGTTGTTTCTGTGCCGGTATTTATTATATAAATAAACAAATCGTACGCAAACCACGAGGAAAACTCACTCACGAGGATACTTTCAATTACGTGGCACCAGGAAGGCATGCCAAGTGCATTATTAGTTTGCAAATGCGCCAATACAACTATTAAAGGGAACCTCTCAAAACTAATATTATTATTTGTTCATATTTAACAAATTCCATTTATCCAGAACGTCTTAATATAATCACATAAAGAAAATAAACAATAAGTCGTTTATAAGACCACATTTTTATGAGAAACACGTGATCTGTTTACAATTTAGGAATATTGCACAACTTAATGCGGTGAACAAAACAAGAAGTTTAGCTAAGAAATACTTTGTATAATGAGCATTAAGAAAGTATTTTGTTACATCTCTCTTCCTTAATTCATTCCCTTATATTAAAAAATGCTTATAAGAAGTCTATTAACATTCTATTGTTTTTATGTGGGTCACAATCTGTATTGTAATGAGAATAAGTAATTAGTCATGACCTCTTATTGTGTAATAAATTATATGTATATGTAATCTTCGCAGTTTGTAAAACTATTACAATAATATTCCCATGTCGCAATTAAATTGAATGCTCAAATTGAAAGCTGGACACATAAATTTCGCTATAAAAATTAAAATAAACTGCGAAATCTAAACTTTATGCCTGGCGAATGCGATTTAATACAAGGTCTTAATTTTATATCAATCTCAATGCTTATTCCGTATATCACACGTGTCTTGTGTCCTTACTTTATTTTTTGTTCGCTTTATGATGAGTTGTAAAATCATAGTTTCAGCAAAGGTAGCCTGAGAAATTCGCGACTCCAATGTCTTTTGTTGTGTTTATTACTTTTCTTTAATATACAAAATACGTATTTTAAATGAATCAAGGTAAATTAAATATAAAATAATAATAGGGTCATGAATGGTTGTAAACCAAATGTACGCATTATATATTGCATTAAATATTTTTACTGCACCTTATTAATAATTAAGTACGATGACTTCACGTACTACAAAAAAGAAAACATTCTGAAATGTTTATTATAACCTATTTTTAACCTGGAGCATATGTCATCATGGCTCAGCGTGCAAAATACTTTTCTATATTCAAAGAAGTATAATGAAATCGTAAGCATTTCGAGTACACATTTGTTTTATTCGGAGAAATATGATTAAGACACGATATGATGTGATTTAAAGTACGCGTATCACATGAATGGTGAAAATATACAGCAATAACATGTTTTACGGGCGCTCTCAGGAACTATGACTGAAACGTGAGTCATTAAAAGCCATTCGCAGAAATTCAAAGAAAAAACAATACTGTCGCCGGCGGCCATCATGAATGAGAAATGCGAGGCCTCGACCTCCGTGGAGTATTGGCAGAGTGAAGAAAGTGCCCAAGTATGTCTGACTCAACGACTAAAACTTGCGGTAATTAACGAACTCCTGGAATATTTCTCTCACAAGTTCCTTGTAAGAAAATTATTATTACAATAAGCGACGAATACGTAAACCTGGTATAAAATTAATAACATATTGAATATGAACAGTCCCAAACAAAAATTCTTGTAAAGTAGTTAAAACTAAGTACTTATTTGATTAAGTACTATATTTATAAAATCCGATTAAATTACTACGGAATAATCCGTAACACTAAGATATAGACATCATATTTACAACACGTGTTTCGCTCCAAAACTAAACACCAACAGGATCCTCCGTTAAGCAATTATTGTGTTCCTGTTTGGAAAGGCGACCAGTTATTACTTACTTTATAGAGGTAGCAACGCATCTGTGGTCAATTTCAGGTACGGTTCAATCGTTCAATCGGATGGTTACCATTGTCCATTGACAATCCAGTGACCACTTGTGACAGTGAACACTTACCATCAGAATATATTGATTATGCAACGGCCAGTTGATCAGTACCTTAAACAGACTATATACATGAATTTCCGCAAAGTAATGCCTAATACTATTAAATTAGCAATTATTATTTACTTGTACAGTTCTTACTAGATCCTTTGAAAATTGCCCTGGTAAAGTGGGATCAGTCAAGGTTCGACTGACTCAGACCCTGACTGGAGGCGACAGCGTCACAGAAAATGGGATGACACTTTTCGTTGTATCTATCGTATATCTGGCTTGCCCAAATTATTTACTTCAGTCACCTATATAGTAGTGTTAGAATATACATATAACAAGTGTAATTATTATACACTTTTCGTAGGCAAGAGTGACGTTGTGTTGTGTGTATGACGTTCGCTTGCCACTCGGACAAACGTAAGCAACGTTTTCACGTTCATAAACCACATACTATGTCATTGTAAGTACCTAGACGTCAAATTTTACCACAGAATAGTGAAAACATTAAAACATTACATGGTTAATCACACCTGTCTGATTTTCTGCGAAGTAAAATAGCTATCTTACTTCGCATAAAGTCTGACATTAACGAAGCATCAGATGATAATTTATGTCTTAATGCTATAATTTCTATGTTTATTAACGTGGTCAATTTCAGTTGTCTAATTGTCTGCGAAGTAAAATAGCTATGTGCTTCTTCACGCCCAGTCAGACTTTAATGGAGCAAGAGTTGTATAATTTATTTCTTACTTACTTACTTTTAACAAACTATCTATTTACTTACTATCTAAATTAAAATACCTAACATTGGTATCTCTCAAATTTCCTGATTCAATAAACAACGATATATAGAACAACTCTATTCTTAAATTCTATATGTCAAAATTTAAATTAACTTTTACTCAGGGTTCAGTAACATATCTAAATGTTAATGTTATTGAAACCAGTCGTATTAGACTACCGACACAAATTTAGTCACATGTTATGCCCAACTTAGTTGCTATGCTAGTTATTAAAGTATACAAAGAGTTCTAGCTGTTGCACATACACAGTTAATTGTGTAGCGGTTAATTATAAAACGCAACAAAAGGCGCCTGTCGATATGTAATATTACCTGACCATACAAACGTGAATTAACCACGTTTGTAGATCCGATATGTACTATCTACACAGTATCGATTACATCGGTCGTCATCGATTACACGATGTTGCGGTGCGATGGACCTGCATGTTATACAAGTAGACTGCAACCAGAGCAAGTGATGTTCTTGCGTAGACACTTTACGTAACTACTAAGTAATAATAGATGAAAAATATTTTATATACTTTAAGAATTTATTATATTTAAACCTAAAAGAGAAGCTCAAAGCCGACGAATTAATTAATTATTTTATTAACTAATTATAAGTGTATCTATATACCTTATAATGAATAAAAACTTTTGAATTTGAATTTGAATTTTAAAAATCTTTTCTCAATAGTTATCTCGTATATTGCTATATTACATAAAACTAAATGTTTCCAGTCAACGATAATTTATTCCAAACTTAATTATTTAATTAGGATTAAACTAAAATTAGGTGTGGCAATAAATAGTCTTTACAAACTAATGATCTCTATTTTTAGAAGAACAGGAGAGCCTAGGCTATAGGAAGAGTAACCATTTGAATTTAATTAAACCCAGTGGGACGTTGTATCTTAGCATAGTAAATGATGGCAAGCTATTTTCGTTCTACATTTAAACACGAGACTTAACTATAGTATATACCTTACCTAAATATAGTATGTACCTTAATAGATGGTCTCTAAAATCGAAAATTTACAACTGAATAAAATTTTATAAACAAAAAATAAAACCCACTTCAAAATGCACTGAAAAGTTTAAAATAATTTAAAATTTTGATGTCGGTGCCAAATGCAGTCGGCATCACCTTCTTCTCTTCATACCAATTGAAGGAATTCCATGATATATCTTCTTAGTTGAAGGTCAAATAATTATGAAAAAAATGGGACCAACTTTGGAGCAAGACCTACCTAACAAAAAAAGAATTATCAAAATCGGACTACTCTGTAAAAAGTTATGCGTGGTCATACATAAAAAAAAATACGCAACGAATTGAGAACCTCCCCTTTTCTTTGAAGTCGGTTAAAAAAATTAATAGTAAGCAGGGCTCAATTGATGCCTTGATGGATGATGCTACCAATGGTACCGCCACCCTGATAATCCTCCATGAAACAATTTATTGTGTTTTGGTTTGGAGAGGCGCGTAAGCCGGCTATTCTTTAATGCGACGTCTTGGTTCTCAAAATTAGCAACGCATGTGTACATTAGTACGATTTAATCATACTTGGAGATGATCACTAATGTCCATGAGTGACAAAAGGTGAACGGTTACTTCCCTATATAGATGATAGACGCTATTTTAACTCCTTAAACGCTAATAGCTCCTTGTGCATGTATAGCCGGCAAACATGCCTCTCTAAACTGATACTAAACAATTGCTTCGTGGAGGTAATTGTGGGAGTGCAGTGGTATCTTCTCGATGGACTTACCTGCATTAAATTAATGTGTTTTATCATAGAACAACCGGGCACTTGTGGGCGCTAACCCTGATTTATCATTGCTATATGCCGTCGTTCCAGAATTATAACTGTGTTTTACATTCAAATCATACATTCAAACGAAACTTAATAAAATCGTAAATAAAAATAAACTGTGTTAGTCCGCAAGTAGGAAACAATTTATCACGGAAAATTAATTCAACAATAATCTGTAATATTAGCAATACATTTACCCCGAGCTAAAGATGAATGGAACACGATTAGGTCATTCAAAACGTAAACAAATCTTAAATCAATTTTAATGGATGGGGCAAGTGCAAAACCCAGTTTCTCGTTATAAGGTCACGTACTAGGGTTTCCTTTTCAACAAGGACAGACGAGTCAAGTGGATCAGTAATGAACTAATCGTATGGTATGACATCTCTAGGCCGGAGAAGGAAGCTGGAATTAGCGCTTACCTTGATTACTTTAAATATTTATTTCAGTCTTAGCGAATATTAAAAATTGCACCTACCGCTATTTGTCAAGTAAACATCGTAAATTTAGATAGACTTTGAAGTCCTATCCTATGACGAACGTTTAGTGGCATTATAAACACATGTGCGAGGGCGATGGAAAGTTTCTCTATAATATTATTAAGAAACAATTTCAGCGATTTCAAGGATATTTTTTATTTGTTATCTACTGACGCAAAATATTCATACACTCATTAAACAGAAAAAAGTGGGAAAAGAGCAAGCTTTCTTAATATAAATACATTCTCTAGTAATCATTTACTAGATCAGAAAAATGTGAAATGGTCAATACGTCACTTAATTTTCACCCAGAGTACATTTATTTTTTATTAACAACTATAGTCCAAAACAATGTTTTTTTTATCTTCGTAACAAAAGTCTACAAAGAAAAAGAATTGGGTTTAATAAAGCAAATGAAAACTTAACGTAAGTGTTAGAGGTGAATGCCTTTCTTTAAGTACAACAGTACAATAAAGAATCTATAAATAGAACCCTCAACTGCAGGATCGATTTGCAGCTTTTCGGTAAGAATGGTCAAATTTTAGTAAGTTGTAATAAAACTGTTCAATGCGATCTTAAGCCGAGTCATTGTACTGAAGCGAAGGAGTTGTTATCTCGAGTGAGTATTAATGTTTAACACCTTTGTTATTGGAATACTCTTGATCTGCTGAGTGCTCTTCAAAAGTTCAAAAAGGATAAGATTGGCAAGTAGATGTCATGTCAATATTGAGTCGTGTTTTTAAATTTGTATCCCTCTGCTTGTTTGAAATACCTACGCGTACCAATTTTGCCTTTTTAAGCTTTAGCTGGTTGCTTAGCTTGGCATTAACTCGTTAATCCGTCAATTAACGAAGTTAACACCTCAACTAACGGATTAACTTTAAAAATATTAACGGACTCGTCAACTTCCGTTAAATTTCCCCAAGTTTGTTAATCGTTAATCCGGTACCTGCTTTTTACCTAGCACCTTATCGCCCAAATTAGGCCAAATTAATGTTCATGGAGGGCAATATTCACATTATGCCAGATTTTGTGTCTTGTTGTTAGTAACCTGTTAACTTCCGGAACCCAAACCAACAGTTTTTATAAATAAATCATTACCGCGATGATATAGAAAAATGCCATTTATATCATTGTTTTAACGGATTAACGTTTTACGTTAAATCTTCCGAAATGTTCCGTTTAACGTTTAATGAAATTAACTTTTTTATTAACGAATTAGCGATTTATTAACGAATTAGCGATTAACGATATTAATTATTTAATTAACGGTGCCAAGCTATGCCTGATTGGTAATATAGTAATGCTACAATTTGCCCGCAATTGAGTGATTTCATAATTAAAGTTGTGTGTAACATTCAAAAGCGTAAAAACATGTTTCGGTTATTTATTTATCGCGGTAAAACGTGGAATGCTTATTTTTTGTAATAATTTGAATTGTAAGTATTTACATGTTTGCAAATAGGACGTCGGAAGAATCCACTCGACGCCCGGAAGTTTTGAAGTGCGGAAATTGAACTGATACATACTGGGTCAACTTGCTCGAACAAGATGTCTTAAATAAGTTTTTCGGCGCCACATTAACCATTTAAATGTTATAAATATAATTAAATTACTCATTTTTGCAGCGCGCACCACAGATTAGTCTGCGTCGCTCAACATAAAAGCGTTTTATTAGAGTTAAAGTAATTTTAAAG
>DWNR01004995.1:0-10458 GCA_018250455.1 Polygonus leo
CATTGTAAACAACAAAGACAGGTATACTTTAAATCTGCAGTAACGGATTATAGTAAGTTATTGAAACCGGCCGTTAGTGAAATGTAACTCGCTACCGGAGTTACATCTCACTAAATTTGACAAAGAAGACAAGAGACAAAGGTTAAGCGAGGAGCCTTCAAAGATTAAGTGTACAACTTCTGTTTGCTTGTTTCTTCCACCTTTAATATTCAATGCGTAAATATGAGTTTGTTTATCTTTAACTAAACATGCTATGCATGAAATGAATTACACTTTTTATATTTGTAATATTTTAATTTTCAAAATCAGACATTTTTCCAATAAGATAAATTATATTCATCTAATAAATTTCATTTTCCTTTTCACTTTACAGGATCCAGCGATAAAAGCACTAAAGTTTGCTGGTGGGCGTTTTGATGCAGCTGTTGATCATTTGTCACAAAGGCAACAGGAGCCCCTCAATGGCGTACTAAAGTCCAGTACAATAAGCGCCCTTAGCACGAAACTTATCAGAAAACCGAGCCTAGAGCGCGAAATCAATCTTCATCGCGGAAGTCCTGCTCTAGATTCGGGAGCGGGGAGTTCCAGGTCGGATAGTCCTCGACAACCCGACGCTCCTCACCCCCACGAGAAGTTGAGTCGTCAGTACTCGCCTTCGAATTTCTCCGAGCCGCCGCCCCCTCCGCCGCCGAGATGTCCCTCCACGCCTCCCGTGCCGCCGTCTGTGCAGCAGCTAATGAAGCGGATGTCCCCGGCGCCTCCCCTACCGCCTGCACGAGGTACCAGTCCCGTAGCCGCCGGGGCTCCCACGCCGCCCGCGAGGCAACCGATGATAGTACAAAACGGACCTCAAGCTCAACAGCAGTTGACGCAGCAAATTCAGGCCCTGAGTATTTATCAGACGGGTGCTGCCGGTGCAGAACTACCGCCCCCCTATCCTCTGTCTGGCGTGCCCCCACCGCCCTCTTACTCCGTTTCGATGCAGAATCGACAAAGCCCAACGCAGTCTCAAGACTACCGGAAGAGTCCCTCGTCGGGCATCTATTCTGGAGGCACGTCTGCCGGCTCGCCGAGTCCGATTACGGTGACGCAATCGACCGGCTCCTCGTCGGGAATGACTCGGCCCACGCCCATCCAGTCGCGAACGGCGCGACAAGCGGTCCAAGCTCCTATAATCATGCAATCGGTGAAAAGTACGCAAGTCCAAAAGCCGATCTTGCAGACTGCCATCGCGCCAGTCGCGCCACCGCCCGTCGCGAGCTCGGTGCAGCCCCCGCCGCCTTCATACGCTAGCTCGATACAGCAGAAGCAAGCGCAAACGCCGCCGAGCTACCCGTTAGCGCCGAAGCCGTCGTCGCCGGGCTCCACGCCGCCCGTCATCACGGCCACCACACCCACCGTCCCGACCACGGAACCCCCTAGTTATGCTATCACGATGCAGGCGCTGGCCGTGCAACGAGGCATGCATCCGATTCCTCCGCCGCCGTACGGTAATCAAAACGATAACACGACTACCGTCAATTCCCACCACTCGCCCCTCCATAAAAAGTTTTCCAACAACTGTGATGTCAAGGGAGAGACTTCGCAAGGTCACGAAATCAAGTGTCCCAATCAGAATTGTAATCTACTGAAAGATAGTATGGTGCCATCGGGTTCAGATAAAAGCTCAAATGGTTCGTCGGAACGTCGACCGAAAGGTTTGCCCGACAAAATAAGACATCAGTCTCCGATTCCTGAACGTAAAAATATCAGTAAAGAAAAGGAGGACGAAAGAAGAGATTGTAAAGTTAGGAATTACTCCCCACAAGCGTTTAAATTCTTTATGGAGCAACATGTGGAGAATATATTAAAATCTTACAAGCAACGAACCTATCGTCGTATGCAATTAGAAAAGGAAATGACCAAAATTGGTCTCAGTGCGGAAGCGCAGTGCCAGATGAGGAAAATGCTGTCCCAGAAGGAATCTAACTACATCAGATTGAAAAGGGCGAAAATGGACAAGTCCATGTTTACGAAAATAAAGCCGATCGGCGTAGGCGCCTTCGGGGAGGTAACGTTGGTGAAGAAAATTGATACTAGTCATCTATATGCCATGAAAACACTTCGGAAAGCCGACGTCTTGAAACGAAACCAGGTGGCGCACGTAAAAGCCGAAAGGGACATATTGGCGGAGGCCGACAACGAATGGGTAGTGAAATTGTATTACAGCTTCCAGGATAAGGATAATTTATATTTTGTGATGGACTACATCCCTGGCGGTGATCTGATGTCATTGTTAATAAAGTTGGGGATATTTGAGGAGAATTTAGCGAGATTTTACATCGCGGAGCTCACATGCGCGGTGGAGAGTGTACACAAAATGGGCTTTATTCACAGGGATATAAAACCTGACAATATTCTCATAGATCGCGACGGGCACATCAAGTTAACGGACTTCGGCTTATGTACGGGCTTCAGATGGACGCACAACTCAAAATACTATCAGAGAAATGGTGAGTACATATTTTTCATACATTTATTTATTTTATGAATAAGTTGGGTCAACGGTTAATATCCCACGCATTACAGTAGTTTTGAATTCATGTATGTATTAAAAATTACTTGTTAGGTAAAAGTTACGATTATTTTGCTTCATTATTTTAACAGAGTCACAATTATTCAGAATTTCAGATAATCATAAACATAAAAGTATTAAAAATCCAATTATGTATTAATAAAATCTCTAATTGTATAACAGTTACTCTACTAGCATATCGAATTTCTGTTTTGATTTTACATTACTAAGTTTTCGGTGGTGTGTATATGGCATTCAAGACAAAAGAATGCGGTATTTAGGACTGGATGAAAATCTAATCATATTGAAATTGTCTTTCCAGACCACGGCCGGCAGGACTCAATGGACCCTGTGGACGGGGAGTGGGGCGCGATGGGCGAGTGCCGCTGCCACCAGCTGAAGCCGCTAGAGAGGCGACGCAAACGGGAACACCAGAGATGTCTAGCTCATTCGCTAGTGGGCACACCGAACTACATCGCGCCCGAAGTGCTACAACGAACAGGCTACACTCAGCTTTGTGATTGGTGGTCGGTCGGCGTCATTTTGTACGAGATGCTGGTTGGTTCACCGCCCTTCTTGGCGGCGACGCCGGCAGATACGCAATTCAAAGTTAGTATCGTAATTTTATGTCTCTTTATGATAATCAGTTAGGTGGTAAGCAAGAATTGTAGTATAGTGTGAAGCAATTCTTACGTTTTGGTTTGGAGAAGCGTGGTTGCCGGCTACACTTAGGAACGAGGCGAACATCTTAGACGTCAGGGGTAGCAACGCATCTGTGGTCGACCTCAGGTACAATTAAATCGTACTTGGGAATGATTTCTAATATCAATTGGCGGCAGCGCGGCAGTGACCACTTACCATCAGGTACCATCAATTTATGCAGTCCATAAATTGAATAGCACTCTATTAAACGAGAGGTCTGAATGTCTGCCAGCTAGGAAGAGGATTAGAATAATCTCCTTCACATTGCTCCAATGTGAAGGACCTATTGTAGGGACCGTGGTTTGCATACAGGTATATCGATCTTGAGATAACTGGAACTGACTAATTGATTTGTCTCCTGAGGCACAAAAACCATTGTTGTAAACATTCACTCATAACATCGCAAGAATATATTCTATTTCTGAAGATTAAATTTCTCGTTGCGGAAAAACTAGCGTTCACACGTTATTATACAATGCTGTCGTCTATTTCGAATTGTAATTACACGACCTTTCGGGAATAGAGTTAGTTTTCTGAATTAAGTGTAATTCATTTCTTTTTCTGCCTTCTGGACCGTGAATAAAGTTCATTATTATCAGTTTACTAATTAAGACCACAAGTTCATATTTTATAAATATTTTTAAAATATTAAGTTATTATTACAACAACAATACTTATATTTTGTAGTGAAAACTTCTATAGCAACGATGGGCAGGGTTAAATGCTTGGAAAGCGCGTTATCGCCATATTTACTTAGCTTAAGGTATTGCAAAATAGTCAATAACTACTTAACCAGAAAACTCAAATCGTGTTAGCTATTTACCAATTATTTATTTTTATATTCATGAGTAACCTGTCTCCTTCCAGGTAATAAACTGGGAGAGCACTCTTCACATACCGGACGCGGCGAATCTTTCCCGCGAGAGCAAGGATCTGATACTCCAGCTGTGCTCTGGGCAAGAGACCAGGCTAGGCAAGGACGCCAACGAGGTGAAGAACCACCCCTTTTTGAAGAGCATCGACTTCGACAAGGGCCTCCGCAGGCAAGTAGCGCCGTACATACCGAAAATCGAATACCCTACTGACACGTCGAATTTCGATCCAATCGACCCCGATAAGCTACGGAACTCCGCTAGCTCAGATTCGAACAAATCTGACAGCGAGCTGCTGGACAACGGCAAAACCTTCCATGGCTTCTTCGAATTCACCTTCAGAAGATTCTTCGACGACGGCTACACGAATAAAATCAATCTCGACGACAACGACAATCAGGGCCCCGTGTACGTCTGAGGCCCTGTAGTGAAAGAGACACTGAGACTAACTTGTAGGATTTTTTTACGAAGTGTGTGCCTTTGACTCTCTCTATTAAAACGTTAGTAATTTTTTTTTTTGTAATTGTAAACATAACGAATGTAACGTATTTAAATTCTTTAATTTTAATACCGTATTGTTAATAATCCCGGTGATAATGTTGTAATATTGTATCGTTATGTATTTGTAAGAGTAATCTTATTTTATTTGTAATATATGTAATGAATCATAGATGAGGTAACGGAATAGATTTCTAACAGGCTATAATTTTCGTATAAATAAATCGGACAGAAAATATTTTAATTTGAAGTTGCTAGCGGTCCTGATTGAACCAAACATTATATTGGTACAAAAGAGTACAAAATATTTTGTGTAACATTTTATTAATTTTTAAAAAGTTGTAAATCTCGTCCAAAGCTAATTTTGCGGTCAATGCCTTACCCAAGATCTACTTCATTTGTTTTGTTACCAGAAAGTGTGTGTACTGCCATTAGCAATCTATTTGGTTACTTGGTGTATGTAATGAATGGATCACATTAGTACATAGCCGGTGTAATAATGGTGCTCTTAGAACGCGATTGGTAGTGTGGCGACGTTGGACTCGTCGAGGTAGCGTTGTTCCATTCACTGTATACTATTTTTGTAACTAGAGAAATTATTTATGAGTTAAGAACAAGCTTACGTGGTTTAGTGAATGGTTATTCACTATATTTTCTTATGTATTTATCATGGTAGGACGGTCAAAAGTGTGTTTGTCTATATTAATGTAAACCGTAACTTATGAAGTCATTTACATTAACAGTCTTAAACTTTGGCATAAATGAGGTGGTACATAATATTATGTGCTTCGTTATTAACTACAGGACTCGTGAATGGTGCCTTATTAAATATAACTTTACAACAATTAGGTATATAAATCTTTGCAAAGTGTAATTGGCGGTAACCAAATTGGTCCGGTTTTGATAAGTCAATATTGTGTAGAGTGCAATACGTATTTATTAACATGAATCAAGCTCGCATTTCTTATTTGCTACGTAATTTATTCGACGCATACTTTTAGGGTCGGTACTCGCCCTATTGGGGGCAAAGAGACATATTTACCAAAGCATAGTGGAGGAATGATAGGAAAATTTTGAATTTGTTCAGTTTTTTTACGAAATAATTCCAACTCTTCGTCGTTTATATCCGCGGATACCGGCCCTACGAGAACTTTTCAGTCGAACGTTAGTATAAAATGCAAAATGTAATTGTTTTCACTAACAATCCTTTTTATGTGTAGTTCGCGACCGAATAACAATTTATAGATGAACAAAGTACCCGTGTGACTTACAGCAGCTATGTTATAAATCCAGCTTGTTTGTGCTTATGGGACAACTCTTCACTTGTACATACAGTATCATATAAATGAGTCACTTCAAACCTTAAATTATGTGTTATTGAATGTAAATTGTTTTATTCTAAAATGAAACATGCTTATAAGAAGTAAATGAAAATAAAATATGGGAATTTTGTTGACTTCTTTTGTTTGAGCCCTTAAGAAACATTCACCCGTATAAAATTGTTTATTACAGAAACAAAATAACAAATATTAAATGAACTTGCCTTAAAAAGGAAATTTTAATTAATTTTATATTTATAACATACGCAATTTTTCCTTAATTTAAATAAACATTCATTGTTGAAGTAAAAAATCTTGCACCTGTTTATTAAAATCTTCAGCATATCTGATGTGAATATTATGTTTACCCTCAGGATACAGATGAATTCTGGAAAAAATTGCAATAAATTTATATCCTTCACATCAGACAATCTTTGTTACTTTGAAACATTAATTATGGTAGTAGGAAACTAATTTTAATCCGCTTGAACTACATATAAAGGCTACAGTTTTAAACAGATTGTTGAAACTTACCTAGCCCCCTGAATATTCGTATGCAGATAGGTGACATGAACATTGTCGACTAGTGGATCCTTTTCTCCATACAAAATGAATGTTGGACAGACCACATCTTTCAAACGTTCTGAGCATAAATTTCCATCGTTTGCATTGTAGACAGCCACCATGGCGTCAATCCACTCGGCCCATAGTTTGGGAAATCCTTCCTCGCCGTACATCTCGATCATTGGCTTGCGCATTTTTTCTGACCACGAACTTACGTCTTTTATTTCTGTAATAAATAGTTACATAAATACATTTATTTATAGGACCACGCCTCTTCGACCAATACAATTCAGTAACAAGCGTATTTCAAAAAGAGGTTCATCTCGAGGCCCAAGATGGATAGTTATCATTTGTATAGTAAACAAGTAATCTCGGTAAAGATGATTCCATATGATTAGACATAGGGTTTCTGCAGTATTCTGATGTCTTATATCAATTTCATAATACTTTGTACAAACAAAGCAATAAAAAGCCACACAAGGATTATGTAGGTTAAACAAGCAATAAACCTAATTGTATACCTCATTACTTTCCAGATAAATAATTTTAGCAGTAAAATGACTGAAGACATTACTATCAGTTCGAAAGTAGATTAAATTAATAGTAATTACATACTTTTATATGACTCTAGCTCATGGGGCAATATGAATGAGTTAGCACCCCAAACAACCACTTTCTTGACGGCTTCGGGGTATTTTGCTGCAAGTATGATGCTGGATATGCCTCCATCACTCCAACCCATTAGTGAAAATTTGGGGATATTCAGAGCCTGCATCAAAAATGTTTAGTGACAAATGAAAAATGGATAAGAACTGAAACTGTTGATGTCTGAAAATGTTGATGTCTACATAATAAGGGGGAATCAGTTCGATAATATATACGGTGTTGGTAAGAAAATTGTGAAGTTTGCACAACTTTGCATGCATGCAGTGCATTATGACTAGTTTTGGTTTGTATTTATTAAAACTATTTAATGTAGGGTTGGATCTATTTACTAAAAATGGATGGAAAGGATGTAGCAATGTTTACTCTTTAATATTTAGGAGCAGATACAGGGAGTGTAAAGTATATATAAAAAAGTTGATATCCAAATGACGTTAGTCTGGAAATGTTAAAGTAATGAGAATAAGAACATGTGATAAGAATGAGAAGATTGACTTTATTTTACCCAACAAACAAATATTGTTATGATACTATTTTGTTAAAATAATACAAACAAGAAACATATACTTTTATTACCTTCATAAACTGCAAAGCAATATCAGCATCCTTCTCGTAAAAGTCATTAGTAAATTCTCTTTCTGGGGGTCTGCTCTTTCCGTAGCCTGGCGGGTCCCAGGCAATTAGGCTGAACTTGTCTCTATCAAATCCTTCAATTTGGGGCTTAAAGTCTGTCCAAATGCTCCCAAGTGCACCCGGCATACATAGAACACTGTGCGCTCCATTCCCGACTTTCAAATAGTTTATCTTATATTTACCAACATTAATTTTTTCTTCCTGTAACATATTTATTTTTATTTATAGTAGTCGTGAAACAAAATTACATAGCATTCTCTATTCAACCCGCGGCAATGAGAAGTTGCGATAGGTACTACGAAACAAAAAATATATATTTTGTTCTCAAATATATTAGTATAAATTATATATGAGTGACATCAATGCATGAAAATAAGCCGGCCGCATTGACTGTTAACCGCGTACTGCAATTCTTACTTAGTTTAAAATTTAAATACCGTGAATATAACGTAATGATAACAAAAACAGTTTAATTGGAATAACCTTCTAACGATTTCTAGAACGAATAAATTTTCTAATCTTTAGTTAGTTAACGATATATAAATAGAGTTACCTTATAAATCGATGTCGAAAAGAACACACATGAACTTCTTAAATTGTGCAATTTAACTAAAGGATATAAAGCGTTTCGTAAACTTATCATATTAATAATTTTTCACTTATATATACATTTAATTAATGTTATATTTGCTTTGCTCTAAAGTTCACAATAAAACAGCTGACTTCTCTTATCATTAATCATTATCAAAGATTGAGTTGACTGACAACTGAATTGACATACGATTTTTTTAAGATTTCAGAGCCTTGGATTCAGATCCTTCTGGCCTGACTTAATTTTATTCAACATTTATAAGTCGCAGTAACAGTCCAGTTAAAGTCAAGTAACCAAGTCTTCACTTTATGTTTAATCTTTCTCCTAATTTATTTATAGACTCCCGAAGAACATAAGCTTTAGAAAATAATTCAATGTCGCTATATCGCGGAATCTTTTCACGTTCGGCCAAAACTCCCACATAAGGGTTTTTCCTCCACTCAATCCTTTTAATAGGTTCAATCGCCTTTAATTTTTTTCTTTAAGATCGTCTTTATAAGCTTTTTATTTCATTAATTTAAAAAATCGAGTAATTGTGGGACACCCGGTAGATGTAAATCATAGAAACTATTATGGACCAAAAATAATATTGATATGGTGTAATTAAAATCCAAAGATTCCGGTTTCTAAAGACGCGTAGCTTCGCTACGGCAAAAGATAGTATCAATGGCCACATTATACGTTTCGCATTAATAATATTATGGACAATATATCCATAGATCGTATATTCTGAACAAAGTTGTGTGGCGACTGGTGCCTACTAGAAGTGAAAGATGAAAAATTCTGAAATTTGAAAATGACACACGTATTCACGAACAGTAACGATAAAAAGACTTTCTATACAATATTTTTGTTTAGTTCTCAAGTTAGTAAATATTCTTAATGGTTAATTCAGGTCGAATGGAACACCATACTCATATGTATGGCTTAATTATACGCTTACTGAGTCTTAGTTGTCCCTATGGCAATCACTGGACGGATACATTTCCCAGAATCTTTTACCTTCTATAGCAGCGACTGTATGTAGAAGTTCCTCGAACATATGACAAAGCAAATTACCGCAAAAATGCCAAAGGATCCATTCAAAAATTGCAAGAGATGTACGATTGGTATCAAACCAATTATTAAAAGCACACAGGCAATTCGCGACTTCATAAAATGTTAACTTATAGGGTATTTAAAGGTAAAGTTTGAAATAAAAGTCAAACAGATAATAGTATTAAAATTATTTATTTACTGACGTTAGTAACGCCCTAGCGAGTTTAATCTAGCATTAAATGTTAAAAGCAAAGAAACCATTATTTGGTTAAAATAATTTAAAGTATTCCATCAGAATGCTTGAAAAATTTTACTGGTACCAAATGTGACATATGTTGAACCCTGCGCAAATACTGTTGAAATTTGTGAATAAAAATACCTTAATACAGTAGTAAAGTAACGATAATATTAGTATATAATTTTTATACCCTAAATTGACCACTGAAAATAAATGGAAATAATGAACTTATGGGAATTTGATAACATACAAATTTCCTGAAATTCTGTGGTCGAAAAAGTAACAAACATGAAATTTATCTTGCCACTAGAACTGGCATTACTCTAATGAAATGTTAATGATTAATTACTGTTACAGAAATATGTATTTACAATTTATAATTTATTCTGAAACTGAAATTTTAATTTTAAACACAATGCTTCAACAAGTTAAATATGTTACAAGTGTAAATACAATTTCTATCAATTTAATTATTTAGTTTTTAGCCCATTTATAGTTTTATTGCATAATAAAATTATTATTATTACAATGTAATTTTGTATTACATAATTTTAACAGAATAGTGTAAATAAAAATACAAGCAATGGACAGAAGAATAATCAGGCTTGTCTCAATCGTTCACCAATTGTAATGCTTACATATACATACAAGGCTTTAGTAAACAGATCATAAAAACTTAAGATGTGCTATTTAAAACACTTTTGACCTTAAGGGACTAAACACACTTATTCAGCTCTATTCGCATTTTGCTGAACGATTTTGGTCACACTTATACAGTTCTGCTT
>DWNR01004996.1:0-10457 GCA_018250455.1 Polygonus leo
AAGGTAAATTAACTCCAATAAAATATTTAATGTAACAAAGTTAATGGAGGGTTGGTATGCTCAACTTAATAGTCGATCACTTTAGAATTGCATAATGCAGAATTCCATAAACTTAATTTATATTCCCGTACCAATACCGATTAAGTGCTAAAGAAAAATCGTGTGTAAAGTCACTTATATTGAAGATCAATTCCAGAACTGAAATAACACAATTTTTATTCTAAATTCTTTTACTGTGGGAACACTAATTTAAACGTGAAATATCTACTAACATAAAAATATTGGTGCAAATTGTTATTGTACAGTTTCAAGGACTCATTATAAAAATCTTCATATTTATAGTGGTGCTTTTATTTATCTTCTTTTTTACCATATAAAGGAAGCAAACGAGCATGCAGTCCACCTGATGGTAAGACGTCGCCATGGAAATTAGTAATCATCCCCAAGTACAATTAGATCATACCTAACCTAACCTAAGTTTGATCACAGATGCGTTGCTACGCTTGAGGACTAAGATATTCGCCTCGTGCATAAATATAGACGGCAACCACGCCTCTCCAAACCGAAACACAAAAATTGTTTCACGGAGGATTATGAGGGTGGTGGTGGTACCTTCCCGGTCGAACTATACGAGTTCTACCACCTGGCTATCTATATGGAAATCAATTAAACATCAAAAGATATCGAGGTACTTCTTTCATATAACATGCAAAGCGGCTTTACTTTTTCAAAGGGCCGTTTGTTTTGCTCTAAGGCAATGTGTAATGGGCATCCTTTATACACATTTTTTGCAACAAGCACACATTCGTGAGTATGAAATAACATATTTTCATAATTGTTTAAATCTCTCTGATTATAAATAGAACAGGAAATAAAATTTTAAATTGTAAATCCTTTTTGGTTTATGTGAAGATATAAGTTTATAAATTATCAGATTAATTATCAATTTTGGGGATAACCTAATATAACATCTATGGTTAATTTATAAAATTATATTAAACAAATAATTGGTTAAGTGCGAAACGAGATCATTCGTCGTTGGGTACAGAACCCTAATAAACTTTTATAATATGTAAAAGACTACCAATTTGCATAGCGCTTATAAAATAATTACTAATTAGATTAGTTTAAAGTCAATAAAGTCATGGGGTAACTTTCTAACAGTCTTCTTTTTATCTTATTTTTAAATAGGTTAACAAAACATCAATCACATTTATAACATTCCATATTGAACGTAAATATTTCGTTTTAATTATTTCTAGTAAAATTATTCCTAATATTCGTTCTTCAATCAACTTCAGGCTATTTGGCTGTTCTCATAGGCTACAGAAATTCATCGTTGCTTGTAATCACCTTACTCGCCTCGTAAATCTTTTAAGAAGAGTCAGCCAAGAATGTAAGTACATCGCATGTTAGTATGAAAGTCATTAAATTGAGCACAGATCCGTAAAGGCTCGGAGACCGTGTAGGTGTAATTAGGGCTCGTCCGGGGTTTATTTGTTAACTTTCGTGATATTTGCTACTACCATTTGTTGTCGAGTTACTCCATTAGGTACGTGTCCCTGAACACACGTTCTCAATTACAAGTAATCCTTTTATGAATGTTGTAATCTAGTCACGTTAGGGCTGAAGACAGCCTCGTATCCCGCAAGGTTTGGATGCCATTGTTATTCATCTAGTTTCTATCTACAAAATACCATACAAGCGAGGGAATAGGCACGCCTCTTCCTTCGTAATCTTTAAATTAAGAACCAATCTCGATAGTCGCTTCCCGTTAGAAAACTAATTCTACTTAACTGGGGTAATTACTTACCTGTCGGATATGCGATAGAGTGCGCCGTAACTAAAGAGATTAATATATATTATTAAATGTATGAGCACTTATGTATTGACAGAAGTGAACATGATTTGTTTTCGAATTTCTAATAATAGGTATCCTGAATAAAAAATTTGAATAGCTGGTTTTTAAAAAATACTCTTAATAGATTTGACGATTGTTTTCAAGTTGGTTGAATACGCGAGGATTCAATTACACGAGTAAAAGCGATGTTTTCTGTTACAAATAGATTTTCTTTACTTTTCATTATGATACTTTAAAGGTAGATAAGGATACTTTAAAGTTTCACATAAATTTAAAGATAAAAGTTAAACCATTACGGCAATATTGATGGCCAACTAATAATGAATACAGGCATACCAGGCATGCGCCTGTTTTTTTCTTGAATCTACTTTATTCTTGAGTTTATTAATATTTATTAATCTTTTTGCATGTACATGTAACCAATTATTTATTTATAGAATATTGTTTCACAAAACTGGGAACTGTAAATGACGAAACAGACGAAACGAAAAACGAATGTCACGGACTCCATCCTCGTCACAACAATGCCGGATGTTGTTGACGTCATTTCTCTCGAATTTGTTGTTCAGTATATTTAGCGAGGACAGGCGGTAAAAATGAGTAAGTTAAACCAAAACAAAGAAGTCGGCTCGGTTCCGGTTGGAAAATTATGAAATGCCTATTTTATGCCTAAATTATTGTTGAAGTGACACGTTACGAGGGTTTTAAACGTGAGGTTAATGATCCGTGCTCAAATATTTAAAAACTACTTATAACTGCATGTTTTTACTGTGCATATTGTATTGACACATATAAATATGTTTATCGCATTTACAAGACACACACACATTATGCGAATTTCTTCTCTCTTATCGCGAATATTATGTTAACCACAGATGCATTCAGGTTAAATAAACTAGTGGTTGATTATAAATGTCAGCCCATGGCTGCACTGACCACTTTCCCTAAGTAGACTGCATGCTCATATATGATTTTAAAAATAATTTAGATACTGGAAACTTATAACAAGGTTTCAAATACAAGATTTTTTTTCATCAAAAGTACAAAGATAATTCACTTGGCCTTTAGAAAATGAAGTTATTTGTAAAGGTGAATAATTTTCCGGTCAAATGCCAGTTATTATCGTTTCATTTTCCAACCTTACACCTGTTTGCTCCCTTGGATCCTCGCCATTCAGCGAGACCACTCAAAGTATAAGCGATGATATTCAATTGAAATTGGATTTTTCCGTCGCCTTCAATAATTCAATTACATTTGCAGTGCAAAGGTGAAAGATTCTAATATGGAAATATAAATATTCTTTCATTTTGACAAACGTGGAAATGATTAGCTGGAAATAATTAGATTATATAGTCGTACATAAACCATTATGATAAAATATATAAATTTAATCCTTCTCCGTATTCAACTCAGGCAATTACGTATGAAATTCTAACTCTCTTGATCCGAGTTTGTGAACAACATGAAACATATCGATAAGATTTACAAACAAACGACTCGTGTCATCTTATAAGGGTTTCGAGTGTAAATAAGGAAAAGGCGCATCCAAAGTAAACCGAAAACGAGCCACAACCTCTGAAGCTATAACTGTGGAAAGCTAAACAAACCGAGGCTTCTGACAGCGCAAAGCTGGCTGACTGAAGTTTGTGAACGATTTATATCTATGAACCGTGCTTTTATACATAAGTGTTACATGTAATTGGTATGTAGATTAGTATTAAACTTTACCATTAATGATCTACCCATTTTTTTTATTTTACTACTGTGTATTGTACTTTGTGTTTTACACTTTAGGCAATTAATTAGTTTCAATGGCCATCTAAGTGTTTAAAGCGAAATTTAGACGATCTTTATAATGAAAAAGTCTAAAAAATAAAATTTACTAAATTTAGCAAATTAGAATAAAGTACCGTTTAATCATTTATATGGAACTATTAAAATTCCTTGAAGACGGTCATGACGTTCAGTGAGGAGGAATACAATGTAAATAATACTTTAGAGTTAGTAATAACATAATAAAGGTAATTGCCTACAATGTAAATGAACTCATGAAACGAGTTTAAAGAAACATAGCTAATGGTACTGAAAATTTAAATTAGCCGGCGAAGTCTAATCGCGTAAGCTCTTTTTACGTGACACGCTACGTTGTACCCAAGGTCTGTCGCTAAACAAATAAGTTTTAAAATTATTCGTATTTATACTCGAAAGAAAATTAAAACAAATGTTGATGTATTGGTTTCATAAGAAGCTCATAAAAGTAAACACAGAGATTTGATTTTTAGTCCCCAGTAGAGCTATGCCATAGCGCGTTCGCGCTTAAGGCATGCAATTCGTGAAATAAGATTTAAATACTGCTTTAAAACAAAAAAGGATCTAGCGATAGCGCTTCCACATTCCAATTACAAAACATTGTCCCTTTCATTATCAGTATTGTACACTAAAGTTCCAAGAAAAAAAGTTCACGTGGCGAAATATTATTTTCTCATCTGCCCATCATAAATGTTACACTCGATTAAAATAAATTAAAAAACTGGCGACGATATATATATAACCCACTAATTTATAGGAGACATATGCTGTGGAAGCTAGTATATAAAGTTATTTGCGTGCTCGTTTCTGAGGCAACGATTGCGTTCGTATGGTTGATCTTAGTAAAGAAATGAAGTAGGTACCTAAATAATAACTGAAATTTTATATACACTTCGGGTTTTATGTACTTATTACTGTATATAAATCATAAATGGATTTAGTGCTCGGAGTATAATTTAAAAAGGTTTATATTTAAAATGTTATTAGATTCTCGAATCTTGTACTAAAATAGACTGTCCATACTGGTTAGACCAAGGCAAGATATTTGTAGATTATTATGTGACTTATTTTTGTTGTAGTTATCTATAGGTGGATTTTCATGTGTATACATATACTGCGATTAATATAGCCTTATTAGTCCCGTTGGGTTATATTTAAGATAACAGGATAGCGAGGCATTAATATGAGATCTTATATTTACCTAAACGACGTAGATGTGTACTGATCCCCGATAAAAGTCGAACTCAGTTAAGATCCCAGATCTAAGCAACCTAGATCCAAGTAAAAGGCTTTTTTATGGTAATACCTACCTATAATCAGGCGGAGTTTGCTATAAAAGTTACATAAACATTGGGCAAGTGGATAATTTGTACACATTTGCAAACTCTGAGTTGATAATCTTAAAGTTCTCTTTTCTAAAATCAAAGTCAAACTTTACTTTAAAAATTAGAGCATGATATAAGTACCCACTTAACCGACTTGCCCAACACTTCTCGTAAATGCCTTGCGACGACGTTAAATTTCCCTGCCAAAGGAATAAACAAATGTCATTTGAATATGTTTTTAGCATCAAACCATATTTTTGACGAATTCGTAATATTTTATATTGATGAACGGCTCTGAAGTTACTTTTCATAAACTTCCTGAAACGATCCTGATGAAATCTCGTAGAGATAGAGACGAAATGCCGTTTTTGAATGTATGCAAGCGAGTAATGTATATAATAGGGTATTTTTGTACAAAATTAAAATACCTTACAAACTTCAAACTAAGCAGGCCAAGCAGCTAAGTATATAAGCAGGGCCATAGTAATTACGACTTACAGATTTATTATAAATGATAGAATTTCAAAAGTTATTGATAAAATAGTATATTGTTATTGAAAATATGTACCAATAATTGTCCATAGTGTGCTGTGTGTGTTCATTTATGTAGTAAGGAATTGATTATTGAGTCTGGTTTAGAAAATAAGCGGTATTATTATTCGGTCCTAAATTCCTAAAGGCATGGATAAACTGAAGAAAACCCTTGATAAACCCTTGATATCCTATCTTGTCTTGCGTCGCAAAAAAATCTTATATAAGATTGTATGATTTTTAGCTTTCACTTTTTGAAGAAACAGTTCGTGTGTACGTTTCTTATATTCAAATATTGAATAGAATAGAATTGCCTATGTCATTATGACATATGTAATATCGTGAGGACTCTCATGTGTGATTTTGTTTGTCTAATTTCACCTTATAAATTGAAACATTTATGGACAAACACTATTTCTATGAGATATTTTAATAAAATTATTATGAAAAAAAGTACTTATCTAACTATATATATAAAATGCTTGAAGATGCCGCATAAGGTGACAAACGTTGTTTTGGTAGATTATTCTGTGGCCTGTAGTCGGTAACAAAGTTTACCCATATTGCTATGGTTAACGCCCTTCCCTCCTTTTCCATTTGCGGGCTTCATTTTGATATGGACATACAAACATACATACGCTTGAAAAGCATTATCCTCCTTCTGACGGAGTCGGTTATAAAGGATTAAGTTCCGTCTTGCGTACCTGAGGATATTGGAAGCAGGGATTTGTACTGACACGGAACAGAAAATAAAAATCAAGAATCTTATATTTTAACTAACGATGTAATTTAAATAACGATGTTCTCGTTTGTCAAGTCAGCTAGTAACATAAAACACTACAACCAAGGATTATAAGTATACTTTGAAACTACAAACTACGAAAACTATTGTACAAAAAAATACAAAAAAATGGATAGGCTCACCCTATCCCTTATCACTCAGGGGGGGGAGCCTTCGACCAATTTTTAGTACTATCAAAATACACAAAAAATCATCAACATCGGTCAAGCCGTTTCGGTGGAGTTCGATAACAAACATTGTCACACAAGATTTATAAGATTATACTTCAACTTAAACGAAATATAGTATATAAATACATTCCTGTATTAGTTATTGTTTTAGAATTAACCTTGTATTCCTGGCAAAGTCAAATAATTAGTCACCATGCTTACGTGTGATATTATCTTCACAAATTTATAAAATAAACACACTTTCACCTGTTACAAATTTTTGATAAAATAAATAAAAATAATATATGTAACATAAAATAATTTTATAATTTATTTGATTTTATCAATCCATTTGAGATGAAAATATTAAGTAATATCAAGTAACGTATCAAGTGTTTTACAGTTAAATTATCGTAATGTTGCAATCAACCATTTGATGATAGGAATAGGACATTTGGGTGTAGTGTAATGTATGTTTGCGAAACAAGGATGGCTTAACACATTAACATAACTCGATAAACACTAAGCCGTTTAAGCTGGAATCTGATATGCCTATTCATAGTAATGTAACTACCTAATTTTGATCTTTGAGAAATTTTCTTACCATCCATAAAATATATGTTGGATTGTGTTTGAGGGTTCGAAATGTTAGAAAGGCTTTTAAATAAATAGGACTTTTTTCGTCAAGTTCGCCTTGAGTATTTTTACATGACTGTACCAAAGTGACGTCACTGTCACACAAACTTCAATAATCAAATCACCATATTTACAAGCTCACTCAAACACAGAACCGTGCGCTAAGATGAGTTAAAGCATCTTTAACGATAACATGATCTGAACCCAAAGTTGCAACCACAATAGATTGAGCTAATTATCAGTGATCTTATCTTAGACAACTTACAATAGGTTTAGTAGGGTAGTGAATAGGTTTACACTTATTGAATTTATCTATGAAGGTCTGATAGGATGATGAATATAATACGAATATAAAACAAAGAAAAATTATTGCTGCTTACTTGCAGGTTACTTTGGAAGTATTTTACTTTTTAAACGTTATACATTAAGTTCTTATATGGTTTTTAAGTACTGTCTATCATTAGAATATATTTTTGGATATCAAACGAACTATACAAAAACATGCCTATGACATGTACAGTTAAAATGTTATACTTAGGTATTTTCATACTACCAGACTTCAAAGGATTAATGCCTCACTTCTGAACATATTAGCTTGTATAACATGTTTGTAGAAAGCCATACTTAGTGGCAGTATGTAATTTGATCTAGTAAATTCTATATCGATCTCCTTTTAGTCAACATATACTTAGCATGTTTTAATAAGCTTGAATTTGCAACCACTCAAACAAAACACTTTTAAATATTTTAATTATAAGGGTGCCTTGTTAATCGTATTTTGTAAAGCGTAGGTAGGTATAGGTCAATTGAAATAAAGTTGTGTAGAAGATTAAACATTCAAAAAGTATAGTATTGTACATGTATATACTTAATTTGCTTTTTACAGATATATATCGGTGATGAGAATTCGCTACACTACTAAGTATGGGATGTATATCTCCTTTCACTCAATTTTGGAGATATTTACATATCGTTGTAATTAAAATTACACTTTGGTATTCGGATTTCTTTTCTTATGGAAATTTCGGCTAGGTTAGTGCACTAATGAGTTATAAACTTATCTTTATACCTAAATACTTAAGGCTTTATATCCTATATTTGTATACTTCTTTTTTCACAACAATAAGTTAATCTGCGAAATAGCTCATGTATCTTTAAAGTTCCATTAGCCGTGTTGGTTATAGTTGGACAAATCCACATAATGTTAATATACCAACTCATAATATCAACAAATTGAAAATCAAATGATTATATTGTATATAATATTACATATTTTGTATATAGTATCTCTTAAACCATGTAAACATGATTATTATTGTATTTTTAAAACCATAAAAGTAATTAATATGGAGTACACGAAAAAGATAGACATGTGTCATTGTTAATTTAATTGAAGAACTTATTACAGAAATAATTAAATATTTATCCATACATTATTTTGATGTTACTATATTGGTTAACGCGGAATGCAACCAATTTTTTTTTCATCTTCAATAATATTAATCATCGTTACGGTTAAGTAAACCTATACAAAACCTTACTTAATTATAGCAGCGGAACCCATGAGGCTAATGAAGATTTACTCGAGCGTCGTAGGGAACTATTATTGTATTTTGAAGATTATATGGTAGTAAGAAAAAAGGTTATATGATGGTTGTATTTTCATTTGTGGGGTGAGATTGCAACAGGGCTGTGGACTGCATCGTAGAATAGAAAATGGCAAAACAAAAAAAATCTTCGACCGCATCAGAGAGGGGGTTTTAAGTGAGTCCAAATGAATCCCCCATTTTAAAGACAATTTCGACTTGATGCAAGCGTGTGGCCGGGTATTTAAAAATTTTAATTTTTAAATACCTATATTGTATATATTTTAAATATTTTTAAATTGCCCTTTTGAGCTCGATAGTCGAGCTAGTCCAATTATTATACAGGTGATTCAGTTTGATGTCCTAGTCGTGCTGACGCCTATTCTGACGATTTTATAGCGGGATTTACTTAATCTTATACCAGATGGAAGAATTCAAGTAGTTCAACCGGGAAGAAGTAACCGCCACCCTCATAATCTTCCGTGAAGCATATTTCTGTTTTTTATCAAATTCAGGTATGATTCAAATCAAATTAAAAAAGTTGTAAATAAAAGTGGGCCCTTAGCTTAAACATATTTGAAATACCAGTTTCTACAAGCAACTAGTATTTTCAAAGGTTTTTAAGCTTGTCTCTTGGATCGTAATAGATATACGTATACGCTTGAAATTTACACACAATATGTGAAACTATAAACGTTGTAACAACAAATACTTATAATACAATAATGAAAATAAACGCGGGTCCTTATACAAGATTCTGGTATTATCGGCGTTTTCGTGAAACTGCGTATAAAACTACATTCGTATTAATCGCAACGCCATTTATTGGTACGGAACTCTTCGTGTGCGAAACCGACTCCAACTTGACCAATTTTATTATTATTTTGGCTTGTGTAAATCGGCAATTAATTTTATGGCATTCGGCTGCCCTTCACGCCCGTTCCAACATAAAGAGCTTATAAATGGTGGAAGTACTGAACAAGGTGTAAGACATTCCCCCTAGGTTAATTTGCACGCTTGAGTAAATCCCGAAATCCTCCCTTGGGCTACGCTACTCCTATGAAAAACCTTTATGTTGGTTTGTTCATTAATCCGGTTCGAATTTTATCGCGTTCAAACTGACATTGGTTAAGAGGAACTATATTTAAATTCATAGATTTCGACTCGAAAAGTCATTCGTACACAAGAGTACACAAGAGTATTATTTATATATGCCTACTCCAGAAATCATATTTACCGTTATTTCGACTTCTTCTTTGAAAAGATACGATACAAAGAGTAACATACAATAGATCTTTTCTGGTCGCACTACCTTTTGGGTTCGACCCTTTCACGAGAGATCGGAATCTGTGTAACTATTAGGTACAAAGTACTTGATACCATATGTATTAGTTATCTACTAACTTCTGCCTTCATTTCGATTTTTTATACAGTATATTTTTACTTTCAAGTGTAAGCCTACATACGTTTTTCGTGTATAATTTTAACAATGACGAATTTTCATACACACTTTTATTACTTACATGTATAGGGGAGAGTCTGGTATATTGTACTGCATGATTAATTGTACCACCTCAAAATTTTACACTTACTGTAACTTTTTCTCTTTACCGACAACACGAAACTGAGCACTAACAGCGTCCTCAAATACTTCTTATTTTATAATAACGTCCGTCAAGTGCATTATTTTTTAAATAAAAAAACGTTTTTGAACGTCTCTCATGTACATTTTGACGTTTGCAGCTAAGGACATTACTC
>DWNR01004997.1:0-10457 GCA_018250455.1 Polygonus leo
GTTTCCCGGAGTTGTGAGATAACTCAGGCCTTGGATATTGAAATTTTAACATTGTTTCTATAATGACCTTCCTATTTCCTCTCATAAATATTTTGAAATGATGTTTTGACTTTCTTGTACAATCTCTTCTATTCCCTTTTTTCATTTCCATTACTTAACTCTTGTCGTCTTCTTATGTTTTGTTTAGAGGTGACTTGTTCAGAGTTTGGATTTAAATTCTCATTTTCGTTAAACTCTTCAGGTCATAGACAGGGTTATATTTAGTATAAATTTTATCGTATTTGTATTATATTTTCATAACGTATTTTTGAGAAATTTGTTTAGGGCATTTATTGGAATCATATTTTTGAAAACTCTAAATTGGATGTAAAGTAATTTACCTAGATTTATCAGTAATATTGGCAATATCTTTTCTAAATCCGTAACTCATCGACATATTATTTTTGACTGTCGCAATTCTGCCGAATTGTGAAACATTTGATACATGATTCAATTAAATTATGTTCCTTTCCATTTTGTGTTGGCAAGTTGTGAGATCAAGTCAACTTTAAAATTGACTCTTCATGATTTCCACGGTGGAGTTTAAAGTAAGTAGGTTAAGTACAAATTCAAATTATTAAAAGCCACTGTTCTTATAAAGTAGATGCACCTAGCGTATAATACAATAAACCCGACGAGCTGTGAGTATTTTGAGATTTTATCGTAATTAAGAAAAAAATAATTAGTTTTACTATTGGTCTAAAGTTTACCGTATAGGTTTCATTCCAGCCTAAATAGGTTAAATATCTTTTTAGTCTATGCAATGAAAGCCTTAGACGATCAATAGAAACGATCTATGGACTCCTCATTTCTGTAGATTACACCTCGATCTTATGAAATCTTCGATTTTGTGTTTATCTATATTAGGTTTACATGTTTACTTGTTAACTTATTTTTCAAAGACTTGGATATACTTTGTTATACTATTATTGAAATATTTAATTCCCCCACCCCTAGTTCCTACTTCAACAACTATTGAAATGTTTAATGAATTATCAATAAAATCTAAACTTAGTTCATTAGATAGTTGTTAACTTTTTGTTTTAGATTCTCGATAAAGCTAATTGCCATACTAATCTAGCGTTCATGAAAAAAATAAGGTTGTGCACCACTTAAATATAGAAATAACTACCTAAATATTCCCTTTTTCTGAATTCTCTGATATTTTAACGTAGAAGTATAGTTCATAGTTTAAGATAGGAGTAATCATAGCTTAACCATAAGACGACGTGCTGCCGTCGAGATATTTTCGATTCATATTTTTATAAAGCAAAAGTTTCGAACGACTAAGATTGCTTTGCTTGTGCAGGGCCGTGGATCAGAATCTTCACTTACTTTGAATGACACTGATTTGTTCGACTACTTTACTAAATTCCACTTCAAGAACAGATATGGTTGGCATTGGTTCACTTCAGTTTTTGTTTGAAGTTTTCAATTTAACAGAATCTTTAGTTTTATCTTCGATTCCTGCATTCCACACCAATTAATTACTTCTAGTAAGATATGAAAGGCCCAGAGTTGTCATATGTTTAGTGGAAGCCGGAATGCTATTAGCAACTTCAATATCCAACTACGAGTATATAGTGTTTGATAGGACTTTTTGCGATTCAGAAATTTTAATAATAAGACATTATCTAATATCGAATGTTGATGATATCGATTGATAGAAATAGTTTAGCGAACTGGATGTTCGGAAGTCGCTAATCGTGAACCGGTGACTGAAAGAGGAAATAATGAATGTAACGCGACGAAGTTCGAGAATAACCGTCCAGTTGTGGCGGCTTTTGCACCCTCTGGTTGCGTAATGGCAAAAGTCGCATTACAGTTACAAGCGAAAATAGACATTGTCGAAGTTGAGAGTACGTGTATTGGAAGACGCGATTCGCTTGCGAGGCACGGGGCACCTGAGGGCGCACGTATGCAACATGTACATTTTATATTTTTGGATTGCTAATTTTAAGATGTTATATTTATATATGTATACGTAGTGTTGGCGAGTACGAAACCAGTATTTCGAAATGTATTACGCCAAAAAGTTTTGATGTATTAATTTTCCACGAAAATTCTCTCGTTTCTTTTCCAAATGGATAGTTTGTTTAGCTAGTGGTCATGTATATATATTTTTGGATAGTGTGCACGATTGCTTCCGGAGCGCCGATGATATAATAAATATAAAGAAAGGTGAGTAAAAAAAGAAAAAATAAGGACTAAAAAATTAAAAAAAGAATATTTTTAACGGTAACGCAAGAACCTCTGAAAGCAATAATATTTTTGTGGTAAAAATTACTCCAATTTATAGGAAAAGAGTATTTTATTATCCACGCAATCGTCACATAAAGTTGAATATATAGGATGCTTCTTAGTGCGACCGTAATATGTGCTCCTAACTTCACATAATTAAGAGACTTCATCTAAAATACTGAATATAAATATAATGTGTGTGAATTGTGTAATGGAGATTGATATACTGGTATTTTATTTATACCACAAAATATTAGCCTATTTTGTTATAATTCTACTGGAAATTTTAATTGTATCATATTTTTGTGAGTAATGCGTGATAAATTTCTTTTAACGTAAACATATTTTTCTTGTCAGTAAGTAATAATTATTTTAGAATATATATTTTTGGATCATATTTAGGAGCACATATCCTACGGCGAGCCTTAGTATTGACCACAGCTAAAACATAGTGCACTAGAAGTAGTTATAGTTAGATAAATTACTACTTATATATATATGAAAAAATAAAAGAAAATCTTGAAATCTATACATAGAATTTAAAATTAAAAGTTTAACTAATACTTTTTATTATTATTATTATATATTAAGAAGCTTGTTCACACATTTTAAAATCGTATTTAGTAAGTACAGCTAAGTATTATGACTAGAAAAGTTTAAAAGGTACTGGAGAGTAGTAAGAGTGAGACTATGATAAAATAATTTTCGGATTTGGCTACGATTTAGGCTTTGCAGGTTCATGTTTAAAGTGTTTTACGAAGGTTTTCTTTTAAGTACCCAATTTAGAACCGACTGTCAGTGTATAATGTAATATTAACATTTATCTAGTATTACAGTCGATTCTAAATTATTAAGTGCTATTTCTTTAATTTCGCGGTCGATTCTAAACTGTTAAATACATTGTTTTGTAATGTTAAAGTCAATCCCAAAATATCGAATTAAATACATATGACAGTAATATAAATATGTAACATCTCAACTATTTCGTTCACTAGTAATTATACATTTAATTTATTCGAAAAACTTCGTTAAAACACTCGGTATGAACGCCTGTATATTATAATATGAATATTCTGTTTTATATACGCCAAAGGCGGATTATTTTACATAATGTGATAAAAATGGCAAAAACTTTGATTTGAGTCATCTTATTATAATAATTATTGTATTGTTTTAGACTAGCCTAGGCAATATTGTATATATCGTAACTTTGTTGATTTTTTATAGCTATGTCATACTTTTTCGCTGTAGCTTGCTTGTAACTCACAATGGAATAGTGATTTACTGAGTTATCATGTTTAATTATTTATATAATATACGAAATTTTTAAAGATTTTCTTAAAAGAACTGTATAAATAATGAAAATATAAAGTAATATTGTAATATATTTTTCATGTATTGTCATGTGTATTTTATAGTGATTTTGTTTTAAGTATTTTTTATTCGATTATTTTTATGGGTTTAAAAAAGTCTTCAACTGCTTATTACGTTAACATTAATTTGATATGTATTTTTGTATGTCTTGGTAAATCATTATTCTGTGCATATAAAATTTATTTTTTTGTAAAACGAGCCTGCCTAAAATATAATATTGCATATCACTTACATATTATAACGTATTGGAAGATACAATTTTTTTTTTTTTTTTTCAAACGCTAGATACATTTTTTTCTATGTGATGCTAATAGTTTAGATGGTTTTGTAATATTGTTTTATTTGCACTCTCGACACTAACATGAACATGAAATGACATGAACAGTTATTACACTACGCAATACAACACTAATACACAATAGAACATGTGACGTCACGTGATTATAATACAATACAATGACAATACAAGAGGCAATATGACTAGACATCAATATTATCATCATCCAAATATTCCTCGCCCAATTTCATTGACCTGTGTACTAATTTATCTAAACCTCACGAAAATATAGGAGGATTGGACTTAGTTTCATGACTTGACGTAAGTCGACTTAATATACACAATGCGACATCATACAACATCGAAAAATAGAAACATGTTTTTATTATGAAAAATTCCAACACTAACTGTGGGCTATGCCATTCCTTACTTGCCCGTGCCCAGCAGTTGGATAATAATGAGTTTTAATATTAATAAGTTATAATAAAATTGCAATGCGATTCTCTTTCTCCCTCCCTTCTTTCTTTGGAAAAGTTGTCGGTCGCAAGCGACGATCGCTGTGCTCCGGGGTGGCAACGCACGTCAAGAAGGACTTCAATTCTATGTAAGGTCAATTACAGGTGTCCATGTGCAGTTGCCACCATCAGCTGTACTGATATTCTATCCAATAAAAGAATATTCAAGCTTGGCAGAAAACTACGAAAACTGTTTTACAAATATGTTTATTTCTCTCAATATGTTTTGAATAGAATATGAGTTATTTTTATATTAACAAATAAAACAATAATTACAAACCTGCTAGACTTTGTAGAGTTTTGCTTCAAACATTTTATATATATACATACATATAATATATTTATATATATTAGCGTATACGTATTTGATAGCGAATTTTATGATATTTATTTTTAAATATTAATAAAAAAATGTTTGTTTGTTTGTTTGTACGCAATTGTAATCGTTATTATATCTAAGATTTCTCTTTACGATAGAGAATGTAAGAAAGCGTTACGTACTGCCAGTTTCAAAGGTTCTAACACCAATTTTGGAAAGTCTGTCTGTGTGTGAAGTCCTTTTATCTTTGCGTTGTTGAAATATATTATGTACTATGTATAAATATATCTAAGCCTTTATCAAAGAACTACGTAAGTGTAATCTACATTTTTGTATATATTTTGTTTAATTCATATCTTAGTAATAGGTATTCGTCTTATCCCTAACGGAATGCGATAAGCGATTGGAGAAAGATTGACAAGTCCGACAGTTTAAGCTAAATCGTGACCCTTAACATTTTGTTGCAAAACAATAATTTGAATTTAATAAAAACCTTTTGAAAGCTACATAATATAAATACATAAATAACCAACAGAACACTAAAAAATCTTTAATAAGGAGTTTCTGTTATGTGTGTGTATGTCTTAATTATTCAACACATAGTACATAAACATAGCATTGAAAAAACCCGGAAAAATGCCCATTGTTCAATCTGATTCCGCAATAAATAAAGGATCATTGTCGTATGAACGAGCCTTAGGGATTATGAACATAAATCAGTGGCTTAAATGTTCCATTTATTTTTACTTGCGTATAAATTTACATTACAAATGCATTTGTTATTCTTTCAGCGATAAATTTTTATTCGCTCGTCGTTTGTGGTGGTGTGTTCTAGATACAATTCAAACATTATCTGAAAGAAAACAATTTATTTTAATAAAATTGAAAAAAATCTAGCAATAATTTATGAATGAGTATTATTCAATTTAATTGTTTATTTGTTTAATTTTAAATATCAATTTGTTTAATCGTATATATTAACAGTATTATATTTGTATATTTACCCATTACGAAACCAAAGTTGTATTAATTTTATCATTGTTATTGTTACCTATTTTAAACAGAAAAAATGTTACTTAGAGTTTATTTTATACAGGGATTATGAATTATTATTTTTCTTAGACATATTATGAATTGAATTGTATTCTTCGTCCGTAGTCTCAATTTAATTTAATTATTGTATCGAAATCACGAAAAATTACTTTATCTTTTGGTGTAGATTAAATTGTATTACTTTTCATTTATATTTCTGATAATACATTATTTAATGAAATGTTCTTTTTAATGTAGTTATATTGAAATTGAAATATTAATGAAATCAGGTACTGAAGTACCAAATACATTTTTTAAATATAAATTTTCAAATATTTAAAATTTAAAAATTATTTTTAAATAATTAAAATTTATTTTTAAATAATTAAATCAATTGTATGTATGTATGTAATTCAACAATATAAAGTAAGGACTCGTTTGAGACGTTCACTGGATACTGTGTACTTTGACAAAAATAATCTTCCTTTGTAATTATAATCTATAAACACTACAAAATTGTGATTCAAAGCAATTTAAAATATTACTGCTGATTAATACTGTCGTTTTAATTTTACCCTCTCCACCTTTATATGTAAGAGACTTAAAAATGCCATGTTTTGGAATAGGTACTTCCTAGAGTGGTACAGAAATCTAAAAATGCCATAATGCTATTTCCTTCTCTATGGTCATATGATAGCCTATTACAAAACTAACCAGCAATAACCAGACACTCATACATTTTAATGTGTGTATTACTGGGATAATTAGAAGTACTGAAAATACACAAAGCTTATCTTTTAAACTATTACTACCGCTAATAGGTAGACACTGAAAGTTTTATGCAAATGTTTAGTGCCTTACAATATAATAATAAATATTGAATTTGAAAGAAAACGTTACTAGAAAAGTATGAAACCCTCTTACACTTAACCAAGTGAGCCAATATTGTTTAGTCATACTATGACTTATAGACATTTAGAACTCCAATTTCTTGACCTTGAAATTGAAAGAAACACAGATGCGTTGCTACCAATGAAGACTTGTTAAGTTGATAAACTTCAACCAAGGATAGTCCATCATTCATAATGCAATTAATGTTGTTATTTAAGATGAGGCGAATATTTTCAACTTCAAGTATGATAAGGTTAACCACACATCAGTTGCTACCCTTAGGGGCTAAGTATTCCGCCTCGTATATAAGAATAGCTGGCACACAACGCCTCTTACCTTCTAGCCCAGGTCTTCTTTCCCGGTTGAGCCTTTAGTTGACTTGCCTTAAACGCTCGATGAAGCTGTAAAGGCCAATAGGACCAACAGCAACTACTAAGCGAAATACAAGAATTGTTTTGCGGAGGATTGCGTGGGCGACGGGCGTGGGTGGGGGCGTACTCTCTCGTTGAAATCTACCAGCTATCTGCCCCATAAAAGTTTTAATATACAAAAATAATTCTTAACGCCTAAACTTCTAAAAGTGATTGACTATTTTGGTTTTGGATATTAAAATGAATCGACCTGAATATAATAAAGGGATCCTTATCGAGAAAACACATAAATATTATAACAGAAATTCTGAATACTGTCAAGATGTTGCTGAATTATTCATACTTCGACGCTTAATATTCCGAACCGATGAAAGCTACACAAATACAATACAAACATTTACACTTAAAGGTTGGAAATGAATAGGAATGTTGTTCTTCAAGGGTACTAGGTATTTTTTTATTGTGTAAAGGTAGCAAACGAGCGTGCAGTCCACTTGATGGTAAGCGGTCACTGACACCCATCGACATTACCAATTATCCCCGAGTATGCTTGACCCAAGGTTGATCACAAATGCGTTTCTACCCTTGAGGATTAAGATGTTCGCTTCGTTTGTAAGTGAAGTCGGCAACAATGCCTCTCCAAACCGAAACATAATAATTGCTACGCGGAGGATTATGAGGGTGGCGGTGATACCTCCTCGGTTTAACTACATGAATTCTACCACCTGGCAAAGTGTAAAAAGTGTATATTGCTATAGAGTAGCAGCCGGTGATACAAATGGCTTGGGTTTTCATGTTGTTCAAATTTCAAAATGTTCAAAATTCAAAAGTTTTCATTCATCATTATGGTACATGAGTGAGTACTCTAGATGAACGTCAATACAAAATTGGTTAGTATCTTTTTTTCGAATCAATACATACATCGGCTTTGAGCGCCTATTTTAGGTTAGGTTAAAATCCCAGTAGTCTTTAAAAAAGGATGTGGCAAATTTTTTCACATTGCTGTATGGTTTACGGTAAGGAACACACGTGACAGCAACCGTGTATGTCAATATAAGGCTGTAACATAATCAATATATATCATTTTATAGTATATATGTAGGAAAAGATCCTGCAATTCCTCTGATTATACTGTATTTGATCATTGTCGCTCATTGATATATGAAGTCAACTCGAAGTAAGATATAGTTTGAAATAATGTATCTATAAACGAACCTAATATTTTAGTAGAAAATATTTCTTCTCATACATTTCAACTGCAACTACCACGTTATCGAAAGACTAACATTTGTAAAGATAAGCAAGCATGGTTAATTCTTATATTATCATTCTGTAAAAAATATTTTAAAACTATTTATTCAAACATTTTACAAACAAACCTTCAACAACAATAACTTTATTTTGTATGTAGGCGTCCCCACAAAATAGTAAAAGGTATAGTGTTTCCTTAATAAATTGACACTTTAGTCCTGTGGGACGCTGAAATGTCAGTAAAGTTTAACATAGCCACTGAAGATATCAGTATAAATTAATGTTAAAGTAGAGATCCCGCGAGAATTGTCAATGCTGAAGACAAAATTACCAATTTAAACTCGATACCATGGGAACGCCGCGTCAATAGCTTGAGTTGGAGTTGCTTTGTGCCGAGAGACGTAATTTTACCTGAATCTTTAAGTGGGAGCCTTAATTAAGTATGCATGGGTTGTAGCAACCGTAAACCAGAAACTCAATTACCTAGTACCAGAGTACCATTTTCATTTGACATACACACGTGTCCTTATGTATAAGAAGTTACACTTCTCTTGCATTTTCAAAATTAATAAGAATTATTGTACCAAACTTTTTTCATTGTCTATCGGTAGCAAATGCGCATGCAGTCCACCAGATGGTAAGTGGTCACTGCCGCCCATGGACATTAGCAATTATCTCCGAGTACGATTGTACAAGAGGTTGACCATAGTTGCGTTGCTGCCCTTGAGGACTAATACAATTGCCTCGCGTGTAAATACCACCACATTATCATTCAGTAAATCATTCTAATTTTGAGGAAATATCCGTTTCCACCAGTAAGAAAATTGTAGTTTTGGTTTGTGCTGCGGAGAGTTGTGTAAGAGTGCGGTAAATCTGTAAATTATATTTTATCTGTTGAGGCGCGTGACGGTTTGTATATAGAAGAATTTTAATTTTACAATCTCCCCTAGCTGCAACGTAGTTTAACTTCAGTAGACGTGCGATGCATCTATTGAATAAAACTTAAATATTATTTAAAAAAAAATGAAATGCGGCACTTGGGGACTGCCGTGGTAAAGCTATTACATAGCATTTTATCAACTTATGCAATTATAATTTATTTATTTACACAAATTTTACGCGTATAGCTATTCACCAGCGACTGCTATTCACTGTTGTAGGTACATAGGTATACATATATACCTACATGTATACTTACGGGCATACGTGCGGTGAGTGTGGCATTATAAAGATATGATAGATACCTATACACCAATTGTTGGCAATGAAATATTTTGTATGAAACCTAACGCCGTTAATACAACGTACGAAGTTAGCCAATACGATCGCCATTTATCCAGCTAAAGGGGCCAAGCTAACGCCGTCAATACACCGAAGGAAGAGTGGGGAGTGTTAGGATACATTTTCGTAACGAAAGTTCTTGATTCGGTCGCCGCGCTCAAAGCCCGCGATGAAATCTATGCAATAGCTTTAAACCTGTCATCGTTTAAAAATGTATCTCCTAACAAAAATATAACATTGAACTGGAAAAACGAATATCGTTTCACGCTAGATATATGGCGAGTACTTCAAAGGGGTAAATAAATCCTTCCACGTTTTAACGAACTGCTTTTCGCTGCAAAGTTTATACACAATGTCAGGGGATATTCGATCCCTCGGAGGCACGTAAAATTTTAATGGGCCAATATTTTATTTGTCGGAATCATGAATCTTTAGTTATTTTTCGATTTTACGGGTAACCGAAAACGTTTATGAGATATTCTTTTTTATCCACTTTTTATTGAATTAGGACGTCATTAGATTAATAGCCATTATCGAATAATGAAGGGCAAATATTTTTTTTATTAAATTATTTATATTTTTATAGTATAAAGGTAGCAAACGAGCATGCAGCCCACCTGATAGTAAGTGGTCGCTGCCGCCCATGGACATCAATCATCCCAAGCACAATTAAATCATATGATGATATGTGATCACAGATCCGATGCTACCCCTGAGGACTAACATGTTCGCTTCTAATCAACTTCGCGCCAGCTCTACTTTTAGTATATTATAGTGCGTGTAATAAATACTGTAGTCAAATTTAACACTATTTTAAACAAATAAGATTGACTAGCATTCTGACTATTGGTTTACTATTGTAAATT
>DWNR01004998.1:0-10456 GCA_018250455.1 Polygonus leo
GAAACGAAATTGAATTGCAAATATTATTGTGTTATGAATGATTTAATTTATGCATGTAACTGCCAAGTATGATGTAAATTATAGTAATTGGAAGCAAGACTTTCCACTTAGAGCAATCCAAAAAAAATGTAAAAAAAAACGAAAATCTTCACATTGCACTCGACCTGTTGTGTGCTTTCTATGAAATTTGGTGCCTTTTTAGTATTGTTTTACTGTCATTTGTAAAATCATCTACCATGGTTCGAAGGTCATCAATAAATTTAAAAATATCACTTAAATATTACGCAGTCATATCATCCTTGTGTATGTATCCACACTTTACAGTATTTAATATATCTTTAGATGATAGAAGTATACTTTCCTTTTTAACATAAATTGATTTTTGCTTTGTGTGATAAATATGAGAGATGATTTTGTAGTAATTCACTGTACTAAAGGTATAAAGAGATTTATTAACTTTAAATAATATATCATTTAACTTTATTAACGCTGCTGCCACCCCTATTTTTGATATTTTGATTTGAACATCCCTAATATAAATTATTTAATTTTAATTTAGCAAACGAGGTTGTAATTCAATTGTTGGTTGTTGTTGATTGATGCTGTCCAAGGACATGAGTGATCAACCTACCTCATGCCGATGCGTTGTTACCCCTGTGGATTGAGATGTTTGCCTCGTGTGTAACTATAGTATAATGACATCTCTCAAACTGCAACGCACGAATAGCTATGCTTTGGAGGATTCGGAGGATTATAAGGTTGAAGGTGGTACTTCCCCTTTCGAACTGAGTGTTTCAACACTACTCACATGAGGCATTCCAACTTTGTCTTCAGGGGTAGTAACGCATCTGTGATCGATCTCTGATAAAACTTTTTCATCACCATGGCGACTACAGCTCGTTTGCTACATTAATTTTATAAAAAAATGTTAATAAGCCAACATTTTTGGTTGATAAAAAAGGATTCTCAAGATATTAAGAATCATTGGCCTTTCTTCTATTGGTCTGTAAATCTTGAGCTGTAAAATGTAATTAATTTAATGGTTTTTGATTGGTCGAAAATGTAAGTGTGGATAACTCATGTAAATAATAATATGTTATATTCTTCATTGTTCTTCCAATTATCGTTTATTGTAGAGATTTGAAAGCAATAATTATAATTTAAATTCTATTAGTAGTTGATTTATTAGATGATTTTATTTTATTAATTAAATTAAATATTAAATGCGTTAAATTATGTTGAGTAATCATCATCATTATTCGCACAATATTATTATCATAAGGATATGTTCGTATATTAATAATATAAATATATAAATTGATTTTATTGTATATACCAACATTATTATTCCTGTAATCATAAAATTATCAATAAATTACAGGAATAATGTGTTCATATTAACTTTAAAATTTAAATTGAGGAGCTAGCAAACTGAAAAATCTAATGGCGAGTTTTCAAAGTTCTTGAAGTATTTTTTTCTTGGCTCATCTAAAATAAGCAAAATTTCAATGGGAATTTTAACTAAGGAATCCAAGTAGCCTAAGTTTGTTTTAGCCTGTAGAATTAAATATTTTTCAATGATCCTTTTTGTTTGCTAGCTCCAGAATTAATGTACCTTATGTATATAGGACTTCAGGGATAGAGTATCAATGATTTTGGGATAGATAGAAAGGAAATGTTGGTTGGACCACAGCGCTGTGGTCGGTTGTCGCGACGGATGTAATAATAAACGTAATTATACATGTCAATTTGTTTTATTTTAAACCTTTATTTACCTTTTATTATATTTGACTAACCCAGGGGTCGGCAACCTGCGGCTCGCGAGCCACATGCGGCTCTTTGGATGTAAAGCTGTGGCTCTTTTGTTCCGTATGCTTATGCATATACATATTACAAGGGCATGGCTACCGCCGTATGATACGGGGCCCAGGGGCCGGGGCAACATTAAACTTGCAAATTTCCTAAAAAAAATCAACAAATTTCGATACGGGGCCCTTGGGCATGCTACGCCACTGACAAATTATTTATTTTATTTTCTACGTAGGTGGAAAAATTAATATGGCTCTTAAAAATTTTGTAAACTGTAATTTTTAATTCTCAGTATTTCTCATACGTAGCTCCAACACTAAGTTTACCTCTTACAGATTGTTGAACAATATTTGCTACTTAAATTACAATAGTAAAGTAATAAAAAATTGATACAAAACAAAACAATAAGTAAACAACGCCATCTTAGTTATTTTTAAGTTATGTACGTTAAAGTAAACTCTTATCACTTTATTTATAAAGAAATCTAATTTTACGAAGGTGTTTTAAAGAAATAGTGAAGTCAAGCGCATTGGATCACAGCCTCCTTTTCACTATAAGACAAAATTCGTGTACAGCATTGTGACAAAAATTACTACCATTAGAAGATCAACAGCTGTTCAGTCGCAGGTCTGCTGAAAATTTCTAAAGAAATAAGTAATATATTTGATTTTTACTCTTTTTGTACATAAAATTTTCTCATAGGTACGAATTTGTAAATAACAAGTTTAAACTTATAAACAACGTGAATTCAAATGAAACTCAGTAATATGATTAAAGCCATTTATTTGTGAAAAATTGAGCGCGTATAAAACTAAGCCTAGATCTTAAAATTAACTTAATCAAAATTAATCATTAATTAATTGTTCACTGTCATTATCGCTTATAAAGCTAAATATAAAAAATTAATTCATTAATTTCCACTTATTTAAATTATACTAATACTGAACATAATAATGAAAATATAAAAATCATTTCACTCCTTTCCTAAGCGATTCATTAAAATTATTCCATACTCAGTCTTCTACAAGTGATTAATGGAATTCCATGTTAATGGAATTTTACAAATAAATCACTGGAATGGTTCCAACCCAACACATTACGCTACACCTCCTAAAACCTCCATTATGATCGTTTACCACCTCTTAACTTATCAGAATTACGTTTCGTAAAACTAAAAAATGTAATATTTTCTTTATTATTACAATATTCATATTTATTGTAATTCAATTATTTTGTTAAAATTTGACATTTATTAGAGCAGAACAGAAGTTTTTAATCAATTAAATTAATCAAGGATAAAATCATTATATAATAATTTTAAATAATATTGTGATTTACAGAAATGACGGAATTACAGCCGCTTTGAGAATTAATATAAAATTTATCCCTTCTATACATAAAACATCGATATGGATGGAATATAATAATTAAATGTGAATTAATATTAATTATAAAATAATATCAATCAATCGAGGTAAAATTATTTGATCGGCAGTAATCTATAATAATTGTTCTATAATTATTGTTAATTTAAAATAATTAAATTGTTACTGAAATATAAAAAAGGATTAATACTCTTCAAATATCAATACAAATAATTCAAGAAAAATTAAAACAATGAATATTACCTTAATTACAATTAAGAACATAAATGTAATAATACTATTAATATAGATAAGATTCTAGCCTTAGTTTCTGTGTAAAGCATTATCAGAATTGGTTTATTCAACTTTAAGTAACTAAATCAAATAACTCAAAAATAAACTGAGGATGGAGCAATCATTATGTCAAATAAAAAAGTTTCCATTTGAACAAAATTTAGCAAAAATATGCACTATTGAGACTGGAGTTTTATCAGATAATGTAATCATTATCTGATCATCATCATCAATGGTATTTCACATATAAATTAAAACTCATTAAAAATTGTTGAATATTTTAACATGATGAAATATTTGCATCTACCACATGAAAATATTTAAAATGAATTTAAACAACCGAAATAAACAGTAACAACATATTATTGAAGTATAAAGAACAAGTAGGAAAATCCCAAAAGAAATATACGATCAATAATAGATTGTATATCTTATATATAAAATTCTCGTGTCACAATGTTTGTCCCTGTACTCCTCCGAAACGGCTTGACCGATTCTCATGATATTTTGTGAGCATATTGAGTAGGTCTGAGAATCGGCCAACATCTATTTTTTATACCCCTAAGTGATAAGGGTTGTCCACCCCTAAATTTTTTTTTTATTTTTTGGACAAATTTTATTTTTTTTATTTTTTTATAATGTGGCATCATAAAATATATACGACCCTAAATTTTCACCCTTCTAGCATCAACCCCCCTTTAATAATTATTTTTTTATGGCAGAACAACGTTTGCTGGGTCAGCTAGTTAAGGTATAAATTCATCTTTCGTAAACATTGAACTGTAGATGAACTTTAGATATAACTTAGACAAGACATGACATGGAAATATTTAACGGCATTCTATGAGTGGAAAAAAAGATAAGAAAATGTCAAAAATTAAAAGAATGAATTCATGAACCCTGCTATATACTATCTCAATCTTCTTCTTCAATAGCTTCTCCTAGCTATTAAAGATGATGATTGAGATAGTATCAAAAAAGGTATCATAACGGTATCAAAATAGGGAATAAAGATTTTTTAAGTGATAAATTTTATTCATCATATGTAAATATCGAAGTTTCGACGGACTCTTGCACCTACATACACATATAACTTAGACATGACAGCTTCAAAACCGCAAAACTGAGTACGTAAGAGCAAAGTACAAATTAGGCGAAGAAAGCTCAATACAACCGGGGAAACTTCCTCGTGTCGAGCTTTCTGTTAAAGTTGGACTTTATTTGCACTTTGGGTGAATTTAAAGTTTCCACACTCGAGGTTTCACGTCTCACCAGTAACTAGCTAACTAGTGTTTCGGGTTGATGTGGATCTTGTTTGGACGAACAAATAGGCAGGGACGAATGTCTTTCCAGTTAGTAACTTTACCAGGGTGTTTAGGGTTAAAGTAGTTTTTAGATCGTTTTCTATATACACACACATGTTCAGGCCAAATCCCTAGGTAGGCGGAGAGTATCGAGTGCCAACGGCATGCTTCTGACATACTTGCCTAGCTTCTTCCACTTTCATAACTCTCCTATTATTATTTTGGTTTCTGTACGATTACGATATTAAACGTTCCTAACGTTTGGCTTGCTAGATCTATTATGACGGCTATGCCTGTTTGTGCGAAATCTACTGAACCGATCAAGCTGAAAGATACACATATGCTTTATTGTGATCCAAAAACAGGTAGGGGTTGTTTTCAAGAAACAATACAAGCAATAAAATGTTTTTCAAACTGTATCGTGTGGCATATCAAATATAAGGTCTTCTTACGGGGCTTACTAATATATACATATTTTCTATGCTTTGAAGTTATTGTATTTTTCAATATATTATGTATTTGCAGTTTATAATTCGATTTCTTTTTCTCGACATAAGTTACATTATCTTTATAAGAAAAAAATATAAACTCCTTAAAATTGGATCGGATTAATATAAAAACACTAATAACATTTTCATCTTTCGGACCTCTTCACCCGAGATTAACTCGTGCATGTTCACTTTTTAAAAAATAGAATAAAAAACTTACCAGCCAACCCTAATCATGCATGTCCTAATCTCCCCAAACTTCGGATGAACGAGTGAAGTTTCTCGCCACCTTGGAATGAATTAAGTTATTTCAGTGTAGTCAAAGACCGAATGGTTCGAGCTGCTCGCTACTTCCGCAATTCAATTTCAAATACGACAATCAGTGCAATTGAATTAAGGGACTATTTGTACTCGGCGTTTTTTAAACGAGATAATTCTGGTAATGTAGTACAAACTACAAGGTGTTAGCATAGAATATGATCTTTACGTTTATTAGAGTTTCGTACCCAAAGAGTTCCGATGGAAACGTATTAACACGATTCCCCTGACTCTTAAACCGTAATAGGTAGATAGGAGAAACGGATTTTGTAATGCAGAGTAATTCCCTTCCCTTTTTCTTCTCATATAATAATGATAATACAATTAACTTTACTAAAATATTTTAATTGCCATAAAATGTAATCAAATGAAACAAAAGAACATAGAACTAATACCCACCAATCAATTTATACACGCTTGTTCACTTTTTAAAGTCGTTTAAAATATGTTAAAAAAATAAAATAAACTTTTCACATCATTCCCTCCCCCAACCCTATCCTTGCTCGTCCTAATCTTCCCAAACTTCGGATGAACGAGTGAAGTTTCTCGCCATCTTGGAATGAATTAAGTTATTTCAGTGTAGTGAAAGAGCGAATGGGTCGAGCTCGCTTCCTACTTCCGCAATACAAATTCAAATATGATATTCAGTTCGTTAGAATTTAGGGACTATTTGCACTCGGTATTTTTAAACAAAATGACGGTTGAACGCGATTAGGGCATTCAGTGAGCCTAAACAAGAAGCAATGCTGCAGGCGTTAACGCCAAACGCTAACCTCGTAATGTGTCATTCCCATATATTTGATAATGTATTGTTAGATCTTTTGCACAGATTACGAGTATGTTAGTGAAATTAGTGTTTTGCGTTTACGCATGTAATAATTTTTGTAGAGGCCCACTGGTAATGCAACACAATCGACAAGGTATGAACTAGAATACGACCTTTATATTTATTAGTTCCTATTAGTCTATGTTAATTAATTAGTTAAGTGCCAATTTTTGGGATCTATGGACCTATTTGTAGGGCTTCACTGTCCGTGTCTCCGTTTGTCACAGCGAAGTCTGTTTCTCTTAAACTATAATAAGATTATTCCACACGATCGGTATGGTAAGGTTGTATCATAGTACAGTTCCGTTGGTTCGGGACCCTTCGTTTTTGAGTCCAACTCTTACATGGCACCTTCTTAACGTAAGGTGAGGACGTGCGATTAAGACGTTTAGGAAATGCAAAACCATGTGGTGCAAAACCAACCAGGTGTATCAAATTAAATACAAGTTGTCGTAGAATCAAAAATAACAAAGTTATCTTAATATTCAAAACGTAAATTTGCGTCACCGACTTTTGTAATCCCATATTTAATTTTGACTATAAAGTTATATATTGCAAATGCGCAGATACGGCAAAAATTACGCATTGCCATTTATCATATACTAGATTTTAGCCGCGGCTTCGCCCGCGATCATTCGGATATTATTGCCCTTCGAAGCGAATGCCAGAAGACTTTGCTACGGGAAATCATATTTTTTCCATCGTTGGAGTCGAAATGTCAACCCGACTCTGACGCCCAAAACCCCTAATACACATATTTATTCACTTCCTATCCAATGCCTAAATACAAAGTTTCATGTTTTTATTTTTGACAATGATAAAATTTCATACAAATTTTCGTCCCTTATTTCAACCCCTTTAAGTCTATTTTTGGCGATTAAACTATCCTATGTTCTTTTCTTAGGTTCAATATATTTGTGTACCAAATTTCATTAGAATTTTGGTTCAGTAGTCTTGCTGTGAAAGTGTAACAAACAAATTTACATTTACATTTATAATATTAGTATAGATTTACGCGTCGAGATATATAAGAGTTTTGGGTTCGCATCCGGCAAGGTAAACATGTAAATTATTACTTTAATTGATATTGAACTGACCTTATGGGTAAACTTCCGCAGTCTATTCTTAACGGTTATTTTTCCACAGTTTTTGCCACAAATCTCGTACCTCCAGGATGTTATAAGAAGGTTATTAATGATACAAATCATTGTTAATCAATTGAATGATCAGACGGCTATTAACAAAAAATATGATACCGAATATCTGAGGAGGTATTTATTGATCTTCTTCATGTTTTTGTTATTTTTGACGTAACTTGGTTTTCTTTGAAGACTTCCTTCTGTCCCCGACATGGATCTGTTGAAAATTGCGTCCAGAAAGAAATTTGGGATAAGGTTCCTATCTGTTAATCGAGGTTATGATCTATATATTGGTCATTTTTAAGTTTCATCCAAATCTGCCGTGCTTTATAGGCGAATAATAAGTTGTTCATATTATTATTGACAATTTTTTTGTAATACTGTGAAAATGATATCTCACATCTCATATCATGCAGTAGGTTTTTGCATGATGCGCGCATAAAGAAACAAAATATTCACGTACGTAAAATCTTTTAAAGGTTAACGTCATTTTTATTGTATCTTTGTTGTAAATGAATTTATTTTATACAATTAAGGGATACTTTATATGTATCTTTGTTTTGAATAGATATTTATAATATTAAAGTTTAATTGTAAAAGTTATTGCTTGTATGGTATAAAAATATATAAAAAACTCCTCTTGTCAATGTCAATCAAACATACAATTTGAGAAACATCGTATGAGCATACAATTTGAGAAACATCGTATGAGATGTTTTATCGTATTAAGGTAGCAAACGAACATGCAGTGCATCTAATGGTAAGGATCACTGCCACCTTTGTACATTTCTTGCTGACGGTTGAATTGTATTTGAAATTGACAACAAACGCGTTGTTTTTCTTTAAAACTAACATGTTAGCCTCGTGTATAATAGATAAGTCTAGCCGGAAACCACGCCAAATTAAAAACGTGTATGACAACTTTCAATGTTTTAGTATAGTATGGATATTATTCTTTATCTGGTTAAAGTCTGACTTGTGGTTTAACGCCAACAAACTATAATAACAACCTTAACTTTCACCTCCATCGCGACAAGTTCAAGGAGAACTAGCCCGTAACACGTCGCTCCAAGGTTGAATATTCCGTAAAGTTTGTGAGTGAAATGTGAAGAGTTTATTTTCTTTGTTTAGAGTATCGGTTGAAGTGACGTATTGACAGTTGAAGCGAGCGGACGAATGAGACTGGCAGCAAAATTGTAACATACTAGATGTTGCCAGCGGCTTTACTCCCTTTTTTAGGGAATTTTTTCAACCAGGAATTGTCAATTTTATAAACAGGCTATAAAAGTGTAAAGAATTTTTGGTGTTCGTAAAGGAAAAACGGTATATTTACTTTCATTCTTAGGGGTTCGAAAGGGTAAAAATGGGACCCTATTACTAAGACTGCTGTCCGTCTGTCTTTTAACCAGTATGTATTTCATGAATCATATAGGTATAAGATAAGGAATAACACAAAAAAATATTTAAAATTTATTTAAATTATTCAGTGCTTGCTAATGTAAAATATTCTTAAAACAAAAAATGAGTAAGAAAAATGTGTACCTACCTTAAAATAACATTTTTTGAAAAAAAATGTTTCTACTTTACATTTTTTTCGGTTGATGAATAATCAACAACCTTAAAATTTATGATATGAACAGTGTAAATTGAGATGATTATGTAATAACCAGTTTTTGTTACTAATGGATTGGGCAAAAACATTTATTGAAAAGTTACATCATATTTGATTTTTTTAAGAAAATTGCAACATTTAGCATGCTACTATAATAGTGTATAGCATTAAAGTTCTCGTTTTAAATCAGACGATTTCTGATTTTGAAAATTACGGAAAATAAAGTCTACTAGTCTAGTCTTCCATAAATTTTAAAATAGATATGTAAAATTATTAATTTTCACTTTTTCTACACAGGTGTTGCTAAAACTTAAGTGACTAACAACTTAATTTAAGTAGTTATTAGAACTTGTATAGTTCGACCGGGGATGTCACCACCACCATCGTCAACTTCCCCGCCATCCTCACAATTCATACCAGTGTCGCCACACCTACAGTTGCATGACCTGCTGAATCATTTTTTTACATCAATAATAATGAAAAATATCGTTATTAGCGGTATGCCGTATGAGAATCTAATTTTATTATTCGTTGGGAGAGATTGCAAGTATTTTTTTATCGTATAAAGGTGGAAAACGAGCATGCAAGTCCACCTTATGGTTAGTGGGTGGTCATTGCCGCCCATCTACATCAGTAATCATTTCTAAAGTACGATTGAATCATACCTAAGTTTGATCACAGAAGCGTTGCTACCCCTGAGTACTAAAATGTTCGCCTCATGTTTCAGTATAGCCGGCAACGACGCCTCTCCAAACCGAAATACAATAAATTGCTTCACGGAGGGGGGCGGTGGTACCTCCCCGGTCACAAACCGAACACACCGAATATTAACACACCGAATACAATTTGTGAGAGATCATTCACAATAGACCATGAAAAGATAGATAAATTTAACACAATAGAATATTAAGTGCAGCCTCAAAGTTGATGTTCATCAAGAAATACGATAACGCGCAGTTAACTTTATTGTAACTGCTCTATCCTTATGGAGAGTAGTTCGGATTGAGATATTAAATTCTGCTACATATTCTAGTCTAGTGGTAGCTTTGTTTAAAATGATGGATGTAGCAAACGAGCAGGCACTTAAGTAGCTATCCCACTATCGACGTTTCGAGCGTTATTGAGAGTAAGTGATCGTCGCTTATGGTTATTAAAAAAACCACATCACTTAAGTCCCAGAAAGGCTGCGTGCACGCGACGTTGTCACTACTCAAACGTCGGAAGATCGCTATTGCTAGAAAATCGTTGGAAAAACGATACGAGGATATTGGACTTATGGAAAGCTATTTAATGATTCGTTCG
>DWNR01004999.1:0-10455 GCA_018250455.1 Polygonus leo
TAAAAAAATGCACATCCTGTACACATAATACACACACATATAATTCTAATACATATGTATATTTTCATAAAGCGCTTGGAAAAAAAACAGACGGTATCCCAATAATTGTTTAACATAAAACAATACATTTCATTACTCGGAATAGTGTGTAAGAACCTTTAAAATAATTAATTTCATAACGTGATGAAAATTTTTTATCGAATGAAGGTAGCAAAAGAGCAAACAATACACCGCCATAGACATTAGTAATCATCCCTGAGTACAATTTAATAGTACCTAAGATTGACCATAGATGCGTTGCTACCCTTAAGGACTAAGATGTGTCACCACGTGTGTAGCCGGAAACCACGCCTGTCGAAACCGAAGCACAAGAATTGCTTGACGAAAGGTGGCGGTGGTACCTCCCCAGTAGAATTACACGAGGACTACGACCTGTCAAATATTTAACTGAAAACAATATATCATTACATTTTCTTCACAATAGGGATAGTGTGAAAACATCTTTAAAACAATTAATTCAATAACGCGATGAAACATTTTACAATATGTCGTAATTTATTTGGATTACAAGACTAAGTATGAGATAACGGAGATACGTAACTGGTTTTGGTCGTTTGTAATAGCAAATCGTTATGATTATCTATTATATAGATGATAATTTGATCTATGTATGGATTTATTATATATTATATGATTAATTATGATTGTACTTATTATACTAGTACTTATGGATTTATTATATGTGATATATTTTATGATTAATTATAATTCTGGTTATGTTATACTGATACTATTACAATAATTGGTTAATGTATCATTACTCACGAATAGGTTGCAGTTTATGTGTTATGTTAGTCTCACTCGTGTCCGGTATATTATGTCATTTTTGGTTTGTTTAGGAGTTTGTACTATAATAAAAAATGTGACCAAAAATTGTGACCAATTCTATATATGTACATACATTCGTACATACATACATACATACATACATACACACATACATACATATATACATACATACATACATACATACATACATACATACATACAAACATACTCACATACATATATACGTATACATACATATAATAGTACAGGGTGAATAGCAGATATAGTTCACCTGGAAAGAACCTAGGAAGAAGGAAAGGAAAGTTAAGGTCCAAGATAGTGAAGTTTTAATTGTTTCTTGAATGTTTCTATGGTTTTAGCGTTGCGGATATGCATAGGTAATGAATTCCACAGGCGTACGGCAGATACTGAAAATGATTTGTTGTAGAAGGAAGAAGAATGTAAGGGGGTGCTAAGGGAAAGATTTGTACTGGAGCGTAAGAAATGATTATGGGAAAGAAAAGTGTATTCAAAGCGTTCTTTTAAGTACCACGGGGTGGATGGATCAAATAAAACAGCATATAAAGCAGAAAGAACGTGACTGTTCCGGCGAAGTCGGATCGGAAGCCACTTGAGTTTAGCGCGAAATTCAGAAATATGGTCATATTTGCGTATACCAAATATAAACCGTATACCAGCGTTTTGAAGGCGCTCAAGCTTGTTTAGTTGCTCCTCTGTGAGATCAAGATAGCAAGTGTCAGCATAATCAAGTATAGGTAGAAGTAAGGACTGGACTAGCGTAATTTTAGTTGGAATCGGTAGGAAGTTACGTAAGCGACGCAATGAGTTTAATGCTGCGAATAGTTTTCGGCTAACCTCTCGAATCTGCGGTGCCCATGACAGATGGCTATCCATGATGATACCTAAGTTTTTAACTGCGTCACTGTACGGTATGTTAACGCCATCAAAGGTGATTGACGGTAGGTGTGTCCAATCAATTTTGGATATGAGCCGAGAACTCCCAATAATTATAGTCTTAGTTTTTTCTACGTTGACTTTGAGTCCGTAGCATTTAGTCCATTTCAAAATACAAGTCAGGTCATCATTTATTATGCTTATAGCACTTGGTAGCTGTGATAAAGGAGCCTGGGTATAAATCTGGAGATCGTCAGCATACAAGTGGTAGAGAGAAGAAATTTGAAGACTAATTGAATTAATGAAAATGGAAAATAGAAGTGGAGATAAGACGCCACCTTGTGGTACGCCGGCAGTGGTATTACACCAGTTAGAGTACGTGTCCTGAACTCTAACACGCTGCCGGCGCTCAAATAAGTAACTATGAAACCAATCAATCACAGTCGGAGATATATTAAGAGAGCGAAGAATGGCTAGTAAAATATCAAAATCCACAGAGTTGAAAGCATTGCTGAAATCCAGTAAAGTCAGCACTGTGAGTTTCTGTTTATCCATTCCTAGGCGAATGTCGTCAGTAACTTTCAGCAGAGCAGTAGCCGTGCTATAGCCGGGGCGGAAACCAGATTGAAAGGGGTTTAGAAGGTCGTTATTGGAGAGGAAAGAACTCAGTTGGGAATGGACGAGGCGTTCTAGGACTTTGGATAAGAATGGAACAATGGATATAGGACGATAATCTGGAAGGCCGGATGGTTTGGGCTTTTTAGGTATGGGTATTATTTGCGCATCTTTCCAGGCGTTAGGAAAGGTACTGCTAGTGATGGAGAGGTTCATGATAGATTTAATGATAGGCGTAAGGAGTTCTAGTAATGGGATGACCATTTTTCGGCTAATGCAATCACTGCCGACAGCGTCAGAGGAGATAGAAAGTATACTCTTCTTAATATCACGATCTGTGAATTGACTAAAATTGAAGATGGGGGTACTGGTGTTAGGCATATTAGAAAGATTGCTTAAGGTGTTTTGCTTGTCATTGTCGCTTATGCACGTAGACGAAGAAAAATGCTGGTTGAGACTGTTTAAGTCTAGATTTTCCGACAGGACATGTTGTTGTTTCCCAACTCCCAGTTTTCTAAGGAACTTCCAGACCCTTGCGGTGTCTACATCTTGAACTGATTTATGAATGTGGCGTCTTTGTGAGTCTCTACACGCCGTGTTGCAACGATTCCGGGCACTCCGCAGCTTTTCCCAGTTCTCGTCATTTGGCTCTGACTTGTATTTTGATTTGGCTTTGTTCTTTTTGTCAATGAGATCCTTGAGTTTATCCGTCAGCCAAGGTGCAGGAGCATGACGAACACGTACTGGACGAACAGGAGCATGTACATCGTACAGTTGAATTAACAAAGAATTAAATATAGCCACCTGCTCGTCCACCGTTTCAGCGTCGAAAATGGCGCTCCAGTTGGTATTTGCTGCATCCTGCTTGAGTTTTTCTACATCCATATTTGCAAAATTACGCTGAAGTAGAATTCTTGATTTTGCTTTTGGAGGTCGGATTTTATATGACATGTAAATTAAGTCATGATATGAAAATGCATCAGCAGCGTATTGACCATGTTTAGCAACATGATCAGGTGAGGAGACTAGTATTAAATCTAAGAGAGATGGGGTACAGTTTGGAAAAAAGTGTGTGGCAGAGAGAGGGAGAATATGCAAGTTTGCTGCCTCTGCGATATATTTTAATCTTATTGACCTAGCGTCATTCTTTAGCAAGCATGTGTTAAAGTCTCCCGTAATTATTACATGTTGGTAAAGAGGAGCATAGTCTTCGAGAAGATTTTCAAAGGAAGTGAAATAATCAATTGTTGAGGAAGGGCTGTAATAGACCCCGAGAAGTAATTTAGTGTGTGCGAGCATTACCTCTATAAACATATGTTCTGCTTCGTTCCCAGCATGTGATAGTATGGAACGGTTAACAACAGTAAAGGGAATGTGAGAACGAAGGTAAATTGCAACACCGCCTCCTCCCCGATCTGGGCGGTCGTTGCGTATGAGCTGAAACCCAGGTAGTGAGTAAGATGTGGAAGGGAGACAAGGTTTGAGCCAGGACTCAGATATTAACACTGCGTGTACATTCTTGCTATTAAAGGTGGACAATAAATCGGGGTAATGAGCCGGAACACTTTGTGCATTGATGTGCACAATATTAAAGTTCTTTGAGACGTCAGTAAAAGAAGAATCTAAGGCCACATCTAAGGGAGGGATGCTATCATAGCTGCTATTGTTTGATCCATCAGAGGCTGGTGTAAGAAAGGAGGACTCCGAATCACAATCGCTATTATCACCGTACATGTCTAAAATACTACCATAAACTCAATACTATAAATAGCTATGTATATAATATACCTATATAAATTATAAATATGTTTAAAAAAAAACAATAATAAAAAAATAAAAAATACAACAATATATATATAAATATAAAAAAAATAACTGGAATAAAAATAAAGAAACATTACTACCCTACAGCTTTTGTAAAAGAGGAAAAAAAAAAGCAATGTACTTAAAATTAGTTAAGAAATTATAGAAACACAAATCAACTTACAACACGTAAACACAACAGTATAGATTTTTGCAACGTATTAGGCTGTATGGTCATGATAACCTTTGCTTTCAATTCATTGTTGAAGTTGAAAGTAAATCAACGTCAAGATGTCAACCGTCTGATTGTCAATGTCACTTGAATTAAAAATACGTCGAAGTTCATTTATTAGTTTTCTTAGTTTTGATAATTATAAAATTCATGACATACTCACGTAATTATAACTTGGTAGAAAGCAAAGTTTATAGAACCAAGGTTTTTACTACAAAATGGCGAACAGCTTTAATAACAATTACAAATACAAAACAAATACTAACTACGACCAACTATAATAACAGTATGAAAGAAGTTTAAAGTTTAGTTACATAGGGGAATAGTTATACAAGTTATACAAGTTTTACAATTAGAAGAAATCATGCAGTATTAAATGAGTGAAGAAGAGACAGTAAAGATAAGATGAAGGCAGAGAGAGTGCCATAACAGAGGCGTAAGAGAACATAAGGCACCTACTTTCTAGCTGTCCTTTTAGTGCGGGTATCAACTATTTTCCCCTGGGGCTTACCGTCTGCTGCAAGAACAGGTTGTGCCGGGGAGGCAGGGCTGGTTGCAACCGGAATAGCGTCGAGTTCCTCCAGACTTTCAATCTGGTGGACTGAGCCGTCCGGAGCCAGTATGTGAATGGTGCCGTCTCTCGTCCAACACTTGGTGACTCCAAAGCGCTGCCTAGACTCCACAAAGATATTATGTCGAGTCCTAGTGAGGAATTCGGATTGGGTTATTCCTGAGCCCTTTAATTTGGTTTTTGAGAACCAAACCTTGTTACGTGTTGACATCTCCCGGAATTTAATAATAATTGGCCTCGTCTTCTTATCTGCGGCACGGCCCAGCCTGTGACAGCGACTGATGGAAGAGGGTGAAAAGCCAGCAACTTTAAGTTTATCACACACCAAGGATGAAACAACATCCGATAAGTTTTCCTGTTTTTCCTCGGGGACACCATGAAGTAGAATCATCTTCCGTCGCCTTTGCATTTCAATGCGGTCCGTCTCCCTGCTGAGGTGTACTATTTGCCTCTGTATCATCTCCAGTGCTGAACCGATGAATTTTTTAAAAGTGGCAAATTCAGCGGCGAGTGACGAAGTGGTGGCAGGTGGATGGTTGCTTTTTTGCATCTCACGCTGGAATTCAGCCATCCGTGAATTAAACATAGTGGTCATAGCCTCGAATGATTCCCTTACTGACTCCATTGAGGTTATGTTGTGCAGTGATTAGATGGATGATCTTTTGTAAATAGTGAAAGAACTAATTATTATGTGGAATTTAAAGCTGGTGGGTAATAGAGCATCACATGTAAGTTTTGCACATTTATACTTGCTTTCTCGAATTGTAAATAAATAATAAATAACAGAGCACACTAAAACGTGACTTATTTCACACCTACCCACCAGAAAAAAAGCAACATTTGGAATACCATCCAAACCAGGGGCTTTTGCGTTTTCTATTTTCGTACCAGCTTCTAGGAGTTCATCTAGGGTTATAGGTGGAATAATGTCTGTTTCGTCCTGCTCTATACGGTAATTCTGTTCTATTTGCTGAGGGAAGAGTATCGTGACTATATATTTTAATAGTTTCGGGTCAGTCGGTGTACACGGTGGTTGCCTATTTAGCCGCAACATTACTGTTTTGTATGGTCTTCCCCAGGGGTCTTTCTCGACTTCCTCTAGCAAATCGTTCCAACATTTCTTTTTGCTGTTTCGTATGGCACTCTTAAGCATTCGACGTGCTTCTTTGTATTCTTCCATCATTTTGCAGAAGTAGCTACGAGCTTTCTTGCGGGCACGTTGGAATAGTCTTCTTGCTCGAATGCACTGTTTGCGAAGCGTGGCTATCGTGTCGTTCCACCAATAGACTGATGGGAGTCTATTTGGACAACGTTTCCGTGGCATAGTGGCATCGCAAGCTGACCCAAGTCTCCTAATGAGAACGGTTGCTTTTTCGTTAGCATTACAAGTATGTTCCATGGGCTCGTTCTCTAAGGAAATCTGGAACGTTTCGGCATCGAACATACTAGTCTTCCATCCTAGTGCATCGTGTTTCTTGGGTAACACCTTAGGTAATGTTGTCGATACTTCCCAGTAGATGGCTTGATGGTCGCTAGCCGTGTAAATTTCTGTGACATTCCATGAGTTGTTACCTTTTGCCAAGCTGGTACTAACGAAAGTTAGATCTACGATAGAACTAGCATTTCCTTTCATAAACGTGGCTTTACTTCCAGTATTGAGTAGCACTACATCGAGGGACGCCATTATTTCCAGAAGCGCTACGCCCCTGGCGTTTGTCTGTTTGCTACCCCAGTCAGTTGCCCAAGCATTGAAATCTCCGGCGATAGCCACCGGAAAGTGATTTTTTACATCATCTGCTAGTCTTTCCAAGAAGTTACTGTATTCTTCCAGTGTATGACTAGGTGGAGCATAACAGCTGTAGAAGTGTATGTTCCCTAGCTTGGCTCTAACAAATCCCATATGTGGAGACACTTCCTGATAGGCACGCAGATTGCAAGACCACATCGCAGATTTAGTGCTTTTATCAGTGACCCATGTGTTGTTGTTCATGGGTTTATATGGCTCCGAGATGAGTACTAAATCCAGCTTTAGGTCTCGCACCGTCTGGGTAAGTAGATCTTGAGCGGCCTCGCAGTGGTTGAGATTAAGTTGGAGGATCTTGAGCATCATCGTTTTTTGCGGACCATCTGGAGTGCCGCTCGGAAAACTGGGCATTTCCCGCAGCCTGCGATGTGGGCATAGTCATCTTTTTTGCCATCTTCAATGCAAAGTACACATGAAGCGTCTTCTTTGCAGTCAGTAATTTTATGGCCTTTTCCTCCACATTTCACGCACAAGTGAGACCGGTCTGTAGTGCTTGTGCATTTACCGGCTAAGTGTCCGTATCTCCAGCATTTGTAGCATTTCGTAGGGTATTCTATCCTCCTTACTCTACAATTCACCCAGCCTACTTTTATTTTATTACGTTCACCTATAATCTTTGTAGCTGTCAGTTCGTCTACTTTAATGATAGCCGTCTGTGTGCCACCATATGTCTGCCGCAAAGACTTTATAGTAGCAATAGTTATGTTGCTGTCCGCACCGACAGTGTTCAGCAACGCTTCTAGGATCTCTTGCTTCGTAGTTGTTTCGTCCAGGTCTTTAATTTCGATTGTGGCTTCTGGGGCTTTACTCATAACTACTGCTTCGCTTCCTAGGATGTCCGCAATAGTTTTCTTTATATCAGCTGCCTTGTCGTTGTTACTCTTTGTGAGAACAAGTAGCATGTCTCCTGATGTTGTTCTGCGTATTTTATCCACATATTGTCCGACATGTTCTGTGGTTGCGTCTTGTTTTACGCGCTTTAATATGTCGGCGTACTTTTCTTTTTCTTTCGGGCGTATAAGCACCGCATTTGGTTTAATGTTAGGTTTCTTCTTTCTTGGCTTTTTCTTTTCCACCACTTGCCATTCGTGTACGTGTAATGGAGGCTTTTCCTTGAGACCGACTGGTGGTGGTGGGGGAGTCGCCTCATTTTTAGTTTTTTTGGTATCTTTCACTACTCCCTCGGGTGAAGTACGCATCTTTCGCTTTGTTTTGCGAGTTTGACGAGGTTTCGACATAGGTGTTTCAAACTTATCCTCTGTTTCGATGTCAGTTGTCGTAACCTCAGAGTGTGCTCTCTGTATTAGTGAGGTAGTCTGCGTCTCTGCAGCTGAGGTCGCTGGTCGTCGGACCTCAGGATTACTCTTTTCCACCGTCTGTGACAGCTTTTTGAAGGAGCTGCCTAGTGACGCTACGATCTTTCTTATTTCTCCGTGAACATTCATTTTCCCTTTGATGAAGTCAGCTAGAGAGTTAATCAATCTTTCATGGCTTTGTAACGCCATCTGCAATTCAGTCTCAGTCTTCTGCTGTGTTTGCAGTAGTAGACCTTGATTCTCCTTGTTTTTTGTTTGCTCCATTTGGTTTGTGTTTAAGTTAGTTTTAAAGTTTTTTTCCATTTTATTCCCACGAATACCTAGGGAAGTAACAGTCCGCTTCGACAGAGCCCCGGTTGTCGAAGTAAGGCCACTTAAATACACCTAGGGTGGGACCTGGTACCCCTAGGGTGAGCGCTCGCGACGTCACTACCCCGACGCCTTCCAGTCCTCGGCACGCTAGACCTTAACATTGGGGTTTGTGTTTTGTCCACGGGAGCTATTTTATTTCACTCCTACCCTGTGTCACAAAGTGATCATCGAGCATTCCCCTATCCGCAACCTGGGGACGCGCCACGTAGCAGTATCACCTCTGCCCGCGGATGCTGAATGTATGTATGGATGTATGTACGTATGGATGTATATATGTATTGTTTATGTATGTGTGTATGTATGTATGTATGTATGTATGTATTATTTATTTATGTATGTATTACATATGTATGTATGTATGTTTGCTTGTACGTTGGTTATCTGTTAACACTGTTATCTGTGCACCCCACCCCCTTTTAATCACTTTAAGCCTACATTCCTACCCTAAGGTTGTCTGGCAGAGATCGCTATCTAGCGATAAGACCGCCTTTTGTGCCTCCTTAACAAAATGCTTCAATTTTTGTAAATCACGTTTTCGGTGCACAATAAAGAATTATTGTTGTTGTTGTTGTTGTTGTAACCTATTTTATTACAAGGTCAACCCTTTTGTTTACATTTTGGACATCTAATTATGAATCAGACTATAGGTTATAAATAGTCTGTCATAAACAGATTAAACATTAATGTATCAAAATGTTATTGGCTCGGCAATAAGTTTATGAACTCCGAAGTTTTGTAATAACTAAAGTCAATTTGAAGGTCCAATGCCTTGTACCAAGAACGGCTAGGTGCGAGTTGTGTTCACGTCATTAGGGATCCGTACATTGTTGTAAAGCCTGGATTAAAGGAAATATCAAAATTGGCTGTCATTGTCATGTTATCTCGTAAAAAGTATATCTAATATATAAAATTCTCGTGTCACGATATTTGTTGCCAAACTCCTCCGAAACGGCTCGACCGATTCGTATGAAATTTTGTGTGCATATCGGGTAGGTCTGAGCGTCGGTCAACATCTATTTGTCATACTCATAAATGTAATGGATGGTCCATCCCTAATTGTTATGTTTTTGTCAATTTTTCTTTGATTTTATTTCTGTTTGATCAGCATGAAAAATACATACAACCCTAAATTTTCACCCTTCATCCATCTACCCCCTATTTTTTAATCGCGAACAAACAAAATTTGCTGGGTCAGCTAGTATTTATTATAATTTGCTTTTTATATAATTGTGTATGTTATACACTATAATGGTAGATATTATACAAGATTAAGAAGATATTATTGCATAAATATTATTTTTACAAGTTACAAATATTGTTACATAATTACTTTATGTACCCAAGATTTTATTTAAAATGTAAGAGTACAATTTTTGTAGTTTTTTTTTTAATGATAAAAGTTAATAACAGTATTTTTCAAAGTCGGCGGGGAACCCCAAAAACAGTCATAAATTTTATTATCTGTAGCAAATCTGTGACAGAATAGCTGATAGGCACTCTGCGTTGTTTTTGCCAAAATTACATTAGAAATGTCTGTGTAAGTAAAGCTGCAGATGTCAAAACAGATTGTACTTGAACGAACGAACTTATATTTGTATTAGTAATGAAGTTAGTTTTATGGGAAGCTGATAAGCGCTTTGTTAAGTAATTAAGAAGTGTTGTATCACTTCATGTACAGGTCATAAAAAAAACAGAGGTTCATTCTAAATACTATTGATTTAAGAGCTCCAATGCGTCCAAAATGTTGATATTATGCTATAATATCGTTATTGTAAATGACTATTAGATTGATGAGTGTGAATGTGCGTGCTTGCTTGTGTGCGTGCATGCGTGCATGTGGGCCTATGTGCGTGCGGGGCCGAGTGCGTTTTTTTTTTTCGTCGGAAAAATGCGCACGCATACCCGCCACCCTAGGGGCCAGGCGACGGGTTATGTGGGACTCCAACCCACTAAAAAACCGACGGTGTTCCACCTCTCCACTGTGACGGCGGAGCTACGG
>DWNR01005000.1:0-10454 GCA_018250455.1 Polygonus leo
GTGCATGAGCCCAGGAAGGTTTCTGAGTTGGTACGACCAATTTTCGACAGTTTATTTCAGTTGATGGCGTAGCAACGGGCACAGGGTACAACTAGTAATGAATAAAAAACAAAAATACAAAAAATGTTTAACATTCTTGAACTTAAAACGAATTTCCAAATAACAAACAAAAAAAATATATGTAAAAAGTCCCTTATTTTTATTAAAAGGTATTTCTGTATTTCTGGGCAGTGTCTGAGTTCAATAAGTATTTCGGTGCGAGACGCAAAACAAATTAAAAGTAAACTACTGTTTACACACCGCTGTCTATATTTAGACGTAAATCAGTGACGGAAAGCAATCTTGGTCGCAGGTTCGAATCCCTGACGTCAGCAATTAGTTTTTAGATATATACCACCATCGTTGTATTTTGTTTTAGCAATATATACTGTATATAATTTTATGTTGTCATATAACTCGTGTTTTCAAAGTAGTCTAGTAGAAACAAAAATATTTTATCTTCTTAATTGTTGTTGTATCTATATGATAAAATATAATTTGTACCAACTACTACTTATTAAGGGATGAACGATTAAGACTGACCCGTGATATTCGTTTTATAAATAGTGTAAACAATAAACATATTCTTTATTAAAACTAAAAAAATACACTATGTACGTATTTGTAATGGACGCTAGTATTTAAAAATGAAATGAAATGAAAAATAAAATGAGCGTTACCTCTAAATTTGTCTAAATTTAGTACCAATAATTTTATTACATTGATTAGTATAAAATAATTTAATTAATATTATACAAAGAATAATAAATAACCCCCAATCATTAAAACACATGGCTTTTATATAAAACATGGTCTGCGACCCCCAATTAAGGCGAATCAATACCACCATGGGTCTAACTTGGTCATTAATTTTGACGTTACCCCAAAAGCGTAAAGTTCATTTAGGCCAACCAACGACCTGCAGGTCATTCCCCGGAAGGGCATCCGCATCTGTGACACATTTTTTTTTATCTTCCTAAGGTAGCAAACGAGCTTGTCCACTTGAAGCTAAGTCACAGCCGCCCATGGACATTAGTGATTATCCCCGAGTACGATTAAATCGATAAGGTTGACCACAGATGTGTTGCTGCCGTTGAGGACTAAGCTGTTCGCCTCGCGTTTGAGTATAGCCGGCAACGCCTCTCCAAACCGAAACACAATAAATTGCTTTATGGAGGATTATGAGGGTGGCGGTGGTACCTCCCCGGTCGAACTACATGAGTTCTACCACCTGGTAAATTAGAACAGTGATCCGCGTCATTCCCCAGGTCGTGTATTATCAGGGTAACCATATCTTAATTATTTATCTATTTTTTAATATTTTATTGTGAATATTTTTACAAAAATTGAATTTAATTGATAATGTAATTCTCCATTAGTAATTTTTATGTCTCAAAAGGATATTTTTTATGGAATGAAGTTCATTTAGGCCAACCAACGACCTCCAGGTCATTCCCCGGCCGTGGGCATCCACATCTGTGACACAATAGGCCAGTGATCCGCTTTTCGGTCATAAACGTGTTGCAAAAACCTTATATTTGAAAATGACGTACTTTTTATTTGAAGGACTTTCTATCGCCTCAACGGCATCTACAAAGTATTATGTTATAAGTATTACGCTCTCTATATATGTACCTAAAAATGTGTTTAAATCGACTTCCAGTGGAGGTGTTTTTACAATTTTACACTTTATAGTAAATATTTTCATAAAAGCCGCACTTAATATGCTTAGTAGTATGCTCTAACAGTCATTTTTATTGACGTGAATGTCTAAAAGATATTTGTTTTATGAAAGGAAGGTAATGACAACTAATTGGGCTTTTTACTCGTTTACACCACACAAAATAATATTTTTTTCCAAAATTCCCCTGAATTGAGAATTCGAGCACGGTCACGCAACGACCTTCAGGTCATTCTCCAGGTCGTGTATAACCAGGGTAACCATATCATAACTATTTATTAATATTTTAGTGTGAATATTTTTACAAACATTCAATTTTATTCCTAATGACTATGATGAATTTTAGTTTTCTTAAAGTCTCAAAAATATTTTTATGGAATGAAGGTAATGACATAGTCGACTACAACTGATTGCACTTATTATTTTATTACTTCCATTGCACAAAAAAGATATTTTTCCGAAATTTCCCTAAAAAGCAAGTTCGAGTAGGTCACGCAACGACCTCTAGGTCATTCCCCAGCTCGCGTATAATATCAGGGTAACCACATCTGACACAATAGGACACTGATCCCGTTTTGGGGTCGTAAACGTCCTGAGGGGTTGACACCCCAAAGAAGGAAAAGCGTTGCAAACCGACTAATTATATTGTGATATTTTTTCAATGATTTTGAAGTGAGCTTGAGATTATTCTTTTTTAGGATTAGTTTGTAAGTAAGCGCGTAAAGTTTTACAATAATTAGAGGTGTTTTCTTTTTGTAAAATCTCGACATTTGCAACAAATATGGGCTGATATTAATCATAACCAAATACGGGCTATACGGGATATCAATAATTATTTTAGTTATTTTATTTTGCCCTTATCTATATATATAAAAGGCAAAACTGATTAACTGACTGACATATCAACGCACAGATTTTCGACTTCTATGCGGAAGTCGCTGGCAAAAGCTAGTTATCTATAAAGGGTATAATCGAGTATACAGTACACCCAAGTTCGATGAAATCGTACCTGAGTTGGTGGTGGTGACGTTGATACCCCTGAACACTGAGATGTTTGCCTCGTGTGTAAGCGTAGCCGGCAAACCCTCTTCAAACCGAAACACAAGATTTGCTTTACGAGGGACCTAGCCTCCAAACTGTCTGTAATATAAGACTTGTTACGTATTACAAATCATTTTTGGCAATTTTCCACTGAAAAGAGCAAGGTTCAAGTGGGTCACGCAACGACCTCCAGGTCATTCCCCGGCGTGTGAATAGGCCTTAACGAGCCGTAGACAAGCAAACACGCTTTGTCATGGAAATGTCAGAGACAACGGTGGAGTTTTGGCGCAAAGATTTTCGGCAATATTCAGCCTAAATTGTATCAATTAATTTTAATACATTTTTCAGTTAGTTGTTAATGACTATGGTTTATTAACTCGGGGTCAACGTTAGTTTCTTTGTAAATAATTTCCTAAATATTATGAACAAATAAATATTAGTTATCTTTATTTTTATGAAGGAATTTCTCTTTCATTTAGACGTATACAAATTTATGTAAACGAATATACTCATCCCATTATATAGAAGACCTCAAAAAATAAGGTTTTTTTTATGTTTTGGAGAGGCGTGCTTGCTTGCCATCAGGTGGACCGCATGCCTGTTTGCTACCTTTAAACCATAAAAAGTAAAATATTGTGCACAGACTTAGTTTCATTTTAAATCTCAGTCTAAAATATTTGATCTTATTTTATATAAGTATTTTGATGGTTGGATGATACAACACGACCAAAAATCTGTCAAAGAAATCCATAATGTGTAATAAACCTTATCCAAATCAACTATTATAAAAAAAAACTTGTTCAAAACGGAACATGACATCAACAACATTAATGCAAAAGAAAAAAAAAAACACTCCAAACTAAACTACATTGAAACACCTACGTTACAAAAACTTACTCCAAAAGTAGTCATGAGTAATATCTTAGTCAGCTCCGTAATGGATTGTGACGTGCAGTTCTACTGGCCACTGAAGTCTGTCTTCAATCCACTTCATTCCCCTACCCAGAAAAAAATGTTTTTTTTTATAGTGAAGAAGTGGCAAAGATGTATGTAGTCCAACTGATGATCTGTGGTCACTGTTGCCCATAGACATCAGTAATCATCCCCAAGCACAATTAAATACCTAAGTTTGATCATGCGTTGCTACCACTGAGGACTAAGATGCTCGCCTCGTGTATAAGTGTAGCCGGCAACCACGCCTGCCACGCCACGCCTTCAATGGCTTCACGGAGGATTATGAGGGTGGCAATGGTACCTCCCCGGTCGAACTAAACTGTAAACAAAAATGCATGTAGTCCACCTACTGATGGTCACTGACACCGTAATACCCTGCTCTGATATCTTTGTAATATGTATATAGTAGCTCTTATAATATGTATATAGTATTTTGTTGAGTATAAAGATCCAAGCCCTAACAATAACAAGTCACCACAGATCACAAAAGTAATCATTCACTTAAAATGGCGGAAGCGCGCCAAAATAACAACCTGTTTATACACGATTTTCGAATTACATTTTACGATTCAATCAAATAATCGGTTTTTAACATTCAACTTCCAAATGTCTTAAACTTCAAAGTAAAAAAAGAAAAATTACATTAATAAAATTAGTCCTGAAGCTTTAAACTTTCAATAAAAGAATAAAATACTTTAATTTAACATTTTAAATAAAAAAATATTTAAAATGTATTTCTTAAGTTACAAATATTTAAGTTTAAAAATAAGAATGTTTATTTCTACGCATCATTGCTCATTTTTCTGTAAATACATAACAGAAATAAAGAATAGATGACGTAATAAATATTTGTTTTTCGTATACGTTGTACGAAAATAAGGATGTTATAAAGAATGTGTAATTTTATTACATAATTATTGTTCAATTTATATGTTAATAAAATTGTATTTGAATTCAAAATAAATGGTCATATAAATTGCTTCATTACACGCTCTTTTCATTCAATTATTTTTTTCCTTTTACCAAAAATTATAGATATGAAGTAAAATTTATTTATTTACTGTAAGTCGAAAGTACATAAAGAAGGTTGCCACGTTTAATATAATAAGAACTTGTCATAATTTTATGAGTAATTATAAATTCTTTCTTCATAAACCTTTTAAAAATAGATCGTATTTTTATCTTTAGGCAATTTACTTCTCTCTACTCAAATTTCATTAATTGATTATCGTTAAAATTATTTCGTTTTATATTTCGGGCTCATTTTATTTCCAGCACTATAAAATAACGTAAAATATATTTAAATTCGCAATGATAATTTGTACTGGCAACATTATTGTTTAAATTTCGCGCTCATTAATCCAATGCGTTTTAATTACCACCGAAATATAATTTTAACTATACTTCAATTTTGTTTATTGATACTGTCAGCCATTTTTATTTTTAATTCATTTTATTACAGTTTATATAAGTATTGTTAAAGTATTTTACCCGTCATTTTTTAAACCATTATTTTACCTATTATTTAACCAATATAACCTAAAATATAATTTAATTATTAATAATTACATAGACAATATTTTTCTTTTGATTCCAATTTCAAATCTGACATTACCTTCGACGCCACCAAAAAAAAAACATGTCAATCACGTCGACTGACAACATTCCAATTTCAAACGTGACATTTCCCTCCAACTCAACATTGTAAGTAAACCTTAGCTACAACAAAAATGGCATCGGGAAGCGATAACAGCCCACGTGGTGGGTCAACGTCTGCCCCACTGTGCTGGGCTGGGTTCGCTGAACGCACGCACACACGCACACAAGTACCCACACATACACGTACACACACACGTCACACGCACACAGATGTGTAGTGTATTGCACATAAGTAGTTTATAGGCGCAGGTGACTAATTGTTTTTTAGTTTCGTTTGGTCTTTAGGGTGGTTTGAGGGAGTTTGAAGGGGAAAGTAAGTGCGTATTGATTTTTTTGACGAATTTTTCGTAGAAAACTAGCGAACTACTTGTCTTGTAAGGAACTTATGTACAATGTTCTTTAGGATTCCGTGTCTAAAGGGTAAAAACGGGACTCTATTACTAAGAAGCTGTCCCTCTGTCTGTCATCAGGCTGTATCTCATGAACTGTGATAGCTAGACAGTTGAAATTTTCACAGATGATGTATTTATGTTGCCGCTATAACAACAAATACTACAATAGAAATAAATATTTAAGGGGGCCATACAATCAAACGTTTTTTTTTGTTGTTTTTATAGATAATGGTACGGAACTCTGTGTGCGCGAGCCCGACTCGCACTTGGCAGGTTTTTTATAGTATCCTTATAATATACCAAATATTACTTAAAACCTGTGTATAGTTCGCAATATACGATAACACCGGTAAATCTATTTCCGTCGCGAAGCCATTGTTTATTACAATTTGCGTTTCAGTTGGAAAGATGGTTGCCGGTTATACTTACACAATATACGATCTTCGCATGCCTCAGTGATGGTAGCGTTTGAGGTGGATTATAAATGTACATGGATGGTAGTGACCACTTATATCAACTGGACTCTATATATTTGCCACTTGTAAACAAAACAATAATGTTTTAATACTAAAGAGTCGCGAGTGTCTTTTTTCGGGTTTGTCCGAAAATATATACATGAGTTAGCCGTGTGACCTTTATAAAAATACTTTTGCCATCGACTTCGTCCGCATAGAAGTCGAAAACCCTTGGGGGTAGAATTTCGAAAAATCCTTTCTTAGTGCTCACTTAGATCATGGAAGGAACCCCTATACCAAATTTCAAGTTTCTAGGTACAGTAGTTTCGGCTGTGCGTTGATATGTCAGTCAGTTAATCAGTTTTGCCTTTTATATATATAGATAACAATGGGAAACTAAACTTCTTTGAAGTTGTCAATAGGTACGAGCAGTATATAGTGGATTTTTATGTACCTACTATTAATGTGTAGTATTACTGTGTACAATTAGTGTTTAGCAGGTCATAGAACTCGTGTAATTCGACCGGAGATGTACCACCGCCACCCTCATAATCCTCCGTGAAGCTATTCTTGTGTTTCGGTTTGGAGAGGTTGGTTGCCAGTTGCAACTTATACCTACACGAGGCGAACCTCTTAGTCCTTAGGGGTAGCAACGCATGTTGATCAAACTTAGATATGCTTTATTTGTGCTTGAGGATGATTATTGATGTCTATGGGCGGTAGTGACCACTTACCATCAGGTAGACTGCATACTCATTTGCTACCTTTTTACGATAAAAAAGTATAATATTTTCCATACTTTATTAATAATCAAGTCGGTAATATTTGTTAACGAAATATATTGATGCAGGTATATGCATTACACATAGGTACACCGTTGCATAATACATAATCTTAAATATACAAAAAGATAATACGAATAGGCACATTGATTTAATTTATGACTCTAGATTCGGGTCAAGGTCTCTGGCATCTACATTTTGGTGTTACGCTCTGTTTGTATCTCCAAATGACGCCTTCATTACCGCTTCCAAATGCTAATAAATTCTTTTTGAAATCTTTATTACTGTAAAGTACTTTCATTTGTTTTGGAACGAATTTCAAAATATATATTTTCAATAAGATTTTAAAATACACAGGTTAATAAAAAGTTAAAGACGTGTTGGAACATCTGTGGTGACTATGTTGCATCTGGCGGGCTACCTGTCCCAGCCAGATGTTGTTATAAAATATTACTCCCCAAGAATGAAAACAATATTAATAAAAAATATATTTAATAATATGAAAATATTGGGAACACATATATTAATTATGAAAAAATCTCCTTTAATCAAAAAAATCATTCAGCACAATACAACTGAGAAATAACTTTTTGTAAGTAATACGACAAAACAACAAAAGCCTGTAATGAAAGTGTTGGTCTGGTAGCGACGTCTGTAGCCGGTCTGGATGGCGGTGGATGGTGGCCGGTGCACGGCAGTTCTCGCAGAACTTTCCCGCGCCGCGCACGCATGTTCTCGCTTTACTACTTAACTAAACGTGATTCAGTTAAAAATCCATTTGTGACAATAACACTGATATAAAAATAAATGAAATATAAATAAATTTGCAATTTTAACATTGCAACGCGCTCAGGTCACATCGGACTTCGTGTTTGTGATTTGCGTGTAGCGAATTTCAGAAGGAAAGCGGAAGATTCAGAACGTTCACCCGCGATCAGCTGATTTGATGTATACCGTGAGTTGTTTATTTAATGAACTTATTTTAATACATTCTACATAATTATACATAATTTCACTTTTTCTAATTTTATAACTTTTTTATATGAGTAGCGTCGACGTAACATATGCCTAGAATATTCTGCACTGATACACATACACATTTCTCCATACCGCATTCTAACTTGAATGGTTCCATTCTAACAGTATGAAAATATAATATGCAGTTTTGCTGAAAATTACTCAGTTTTCTGTAAAACTGAAACAAGATTTTTACACGTGGTTTAAGGAAATGGTTTACTCCAAAAATTTAAACGTGATTTTTTTGTATAAGTATTTATAGATTTTATAGATATAAATGTTTCCTTAATCTGAGGCACTCGTACGCATAACAACAAAACCGTGTTGTTCGTGTGTTCGTAATGTATTCCGGTAGACGCGGACGTTAAAGGATAATTTATATAGCCGATATTGCACATACCAAGCAGTTGGAAAGTATTTTGTTCATAACTCTCGGAAAAGGGATCGTTTATCTGAGTTTTAAGCAGTAGAAGCAAAAATATATGCCTATTAATTATCTAGGCTTCCTTTGCAGGCTAGATAGCGTATAAACCTGTCTTTCCAATCTTTCCTATTTATTATTTTTTAACATTAACTTAAATCATCGCATAAAAGCATCGTAATAATCGTACGTACTTTTGTATAACAAGCTATTCTTAATCATTAATTGATCCACAAATTAATAAAAAATAATATTAGCAGCATAAATAACAACTTTATAATGATACCGAAATTGTTGGAGTTTATATAATATTATTATGGGTATAAAATATACTGGTATAATCCATTTAGTGAGAAACTTCTTTTTAAGATAACTTATATGCAAAAAATAATGAAGATTTCATAAAAATAGATTATCAGACAGACAGCTTTCCGATTTCGCAACTCAACTCATTTTGTTAGCAAAAACAAAGGACATATTTGTACCAGTTACGATTACAAAAGTACAGCATTACATCATTCATTGCCCATTGTTTATTGGAACCCAAATATGTATGTAAATTTTTATGTGGGAAAATCGAACATAAACCTATTCGTATTCACGATCGGAGTACTTGCAGTGCGAGGGTACGTGAGGATCGGCATAATTTGAGGAAACGCTTCCGAGTTCATAACTGACAGAACGATATTTGCTACGTAACTACATCCACGCCTCATTGCAGCTGGAACGATTAGTCTACGTAACCACTAAAAACTGAACATTACGTTAACCTGCATTTTTATTTGGAAACGAAATTAAATTAAATTCCTCAATTGTTTCCGTTAAATGACCGCTGGAAAACTGTTGTCATCGTATTGTTTGCGAGATGACTCGATTTCTTTCAGCTCTACATTTTTTAAATTACTCACTATAGTCAGAGTAATTTTAAAATGTGAATCTAGCCAAATGGTAGACTTCGCAAAATTCGCGCAAGGTAGCTCTTCTATAACCCTCTTAATCCTACTTCTCTTAACCCTCTTAATACTACCTCCTAAAATTAGAGATGTGGTTACCAACCACACATTGAGCCGAGAAGAATATCCTAGGCCTCAGTAGCAGCCATGTACTCGTATGTATTATGGAACTTATGGTGTATTTATAATCAATTAATGTCACTGTGCAATAGTGACCACTAAGCGTGAAGGTACGCCTACAAACACGTGTACAATTAAGTGTTTATAGGATGCAATAATAATTGATCACAACTTCGTTGCTACTCCTAACAAATCAAAAGGAAGAAGTCTGCATCTACACATCAAACGCACTGTTATAAGACATTAATAGAAGCAGCAGGTTTATCTCCACTAGCGAAAGTTACTTTAAAAATCTGAAAAGTATGTAGAATATAGACAAAGCTACACTAACGGCCGGTTTCAATAACCTATCTATCTATCCCTTACTTAATAGAAGTTAAAATAGCTACCATATTACAGCTAACCATATAAACAACGATATAAATAACAAACAACAATAGATAGGATAAACCTTTTTATAAAATTGATCTATCTGACAAAATTGACAAATGCACATCAATAGTAGCTATTTTAACTTATAGTAAGGGATAGATAGATTATTGAAACCGGGCGCAACTGTACTGCACTACATAGATCTACGTCTATGGTTACATGGTATTTAAGGTAGTTTAACACCTTAGCACCTTAATAGAAGATCAAGTAAAATGCAATAAAATACAGGGAAGTCCCTATGTGAAGTATCAGTCCATCAAATGTATAATGTTTATATTATGGTGCATGTTTCACACCTGCCGGAAATCAAAGTCAAAAGAATCGACGTAGCACCGTAGCGAGCTTGTTCAATGTTCACACGTTATTTTATGATGCTGCCAAAAATATAATGTTGATATAGAAACATAACTGTTTTATCTGTATCTTCTTCTTTACATATCGACGGTTTCCGGGCTATTTGTTTTAAGCGACACTATGGCCGATATTGAGTTATATATATATTCGGAAT
>DWNR01005001.1:0-10454 GCA_018250455.1 Polygonus leo
GATCTTTAGCAAAGTTGTCGTGCATGAGCCCAGGAAGGTTTCTGAGTTGGTACGACTAATTTTCGACAGTTTATTTTAGTTGATGACGTAGCAACGTGCGCAGTCCATAGACGTCAGTAATCGCTTACCATTAGGAGGACTCCATTCCCCATTTTCCAGCTCTATGGTATAAAAAATAAACTAAATATTTTCTTTTTTATAAATGTGGCTGAATAATCACTTTGAGTACTTATTTTACTGTAGCTGTTTATTAAAATTGGTTCAGTAGTTTTAGAGTTTTAAGTGGGAATCTAGGATTTTTGTATTATTTGTATATGTTATTATAAGGTGTCCTAGATAACTTGACCCTTAAATAAAAGACTTACAGAAAAATAAACTTACGCTCTTCTTCTTTCTTTGGTCTCCACTGAAGATGCTTGTGATGATCGACTCGAACTTATATAGGACCCTGATGTTATTGAACTGAAAAATGTTAAACATCAACAATTAATTTTGCCAGGTTTAGTTTAGTTCGACCGGGGAGGTATCAGCGCCATCCTCATAATCCTCCGTGAAGCAATTTATTGTGTTTCGATTAAGAAAGGCGTGATTCCCGGCTATACTTATACACGAGGCGAACATCTTAGTCATCAGGAGTAGCAACGCATCTGTGATCAAATTCAGGTATAATTTAATCATACATGGAAATGATTCCTGTCAATGGAATGTCAATGGGCGGCAGTGTCCACTTACCATCAGGTTGACTGCATGCTCGTTTGCTACCTTTGTACAATAAACAAAAATAACAATACACTGATAAATATTGACTCAAGTAGTTCGACCACACAGGTATCATCATCAATTATAACCCTGTGTAAAACAATCGTATGTTTCGATTTTGGAGAGTCGTGGTTCAAATCTTGATACAATTTTACTAAACATAAATGTATATATTCTGGTCTACTTGAGGTTGATTATAAATATCTAGATGATTGATGTCCATTCGTGGAAGTGACCACTTACCATCAGGTGGAATGCATGCTCGTTTGCTTCCTTTATACGATAAAAAATGTAGACAAAAATTTCTTCATCCCAATAAAGTTATGGATTAAATGTTTTTGATCAATGAAATAATACGCAAAAAAAGATTTACAAACAAAAGGACATGACATATCGCGGCAGACGATACTTTCATTCGAATGACGTACTCTATGTGACAGCGCAAACTGGTCCATTTCGGTTATACTCACTGTATGGATTTACACCATTACATACGCAAAAACATTTTAAGCCGATTTGACTATACTGGCCTACAGTACGGTACTAATGTATTAAAATACAGGTTACTAAAGTTTTTTATGTCCTCAGGTAAACCCATTTCGCTCGCTTTACTTAAGATGTCACTAGCAATGACATCGTATTTTCTCGACTCGGCTCTCATTTCTCAAGATATTTATGGCTGGCGTCTAAGCTACAACATAAATACTTTCTGTTCAGTTAAGTGAATACTTTAGAAAACTGGATTTAGTGTTGTATTTTCTGACATCAACATTATTTGAGGGTACTGTGTCTAAAGAGTAAAAACGGCACCCTATTACTAAGACTCCGCTATTTGTTTGTTTGTCTGCCCGTCTATCTGTCAACAGGCTGTATCTCATGGAATTTTTACAGGTGATGTATTGATGTATTTCTGTTTCCGATATAACAACAAATACTAAAAGCAACATCCTTCGGGACACAATATTTTCGAAAAAAATAATCTGCAAATAAATAAGGAGTACTACTTCAAACCGATACCATATAACTCACCTGGACGTCTCCGAAAGTCGACTCTTCAGATCAGACGCCGTCTCGCCGGAATCAGTGTCGGAAGAGTAGTCGTACCACTCGGGACCCCTATGATGGGCGTCCCCGAAGCCTGCTACGTTCTTCATGTCATCTATATGAGTCAGTTCGAAGGGAGTTATGCCTACTTCGCTATTCGTTCCTGCAAATGAGTTATCAAGAATTACAGAATAAGACGACGAGCGAATGTTTTTATTGTAGAAAGGTAGCAAACATAGAAAGACAGCAAATCCACCTGACGCTAAAACGCTTACCATTTACCGCCATGTGGACTGCATACTCGTTTGCTGCCTCCATTCGATAAAAAACAAAAAAGACAGAACAAACCAAAATATCTCTGAGTAGGATGACGGCATTTACTCGTAACCTTACTGTCAAGATATACTTATTCAAGGCTATGCTGAGCTGGTACAGAAATGCGGGAATAAATCTGAGGGCATTTCCATTGAATTTAATATCTGAATTCCTTTGAACGCCCGACCGGACGTACGTCAGCAAGGTTGCATATATTGAACACTGCCGTATATTAAAAGAGCCTGCCCAGATATTCTAGTAATTTCACAAAAGTTAAGATGCTAGGAATTGTGGCATAAATCTGATAGTCGTTTGCTTTGTTGTGAAGTCAGCTTAGAAATACTGTTAAAAAGAAAAATATAATGTTAAGTGCTCTTTCAATGCGATAAAAAACATACATTCATACAAAGTTCCTTTTCAAATCGGCCAGGCGACTTATTGGTGAGAACGTTTTCACGAAGACCAAGATTTAAAGTCTCGAACATGGGCGCAAAGTCGCCCATCTGGCCATCTTCTATCGGATACATTTCGGTTCTAATTCTATCTAAATGTCTTTATTGTACAATGCACAAGAAAGGAATAAACCAGTCTGCATCTACCTGAAGATGAGTAGCCACTGCCCTTTATAGACATCTGTGAAGAAACCTATATACAATTATAATCGTACCTGAGGTACAGGCCTCCTTGGAAGTACTAAAATTTTCTTCATCTCTTCATCATTAGTGATTTACAGCAACACCAGGGTCCATAAACCCAGTTTAATATTTAGAAACTAAGAACACTCAAAAACAAATCAAAACATATTCAAAAGCATATTTGCAAACACATGAAACAAATCTACACAACTTAAATTTGATTGTATCTAAGATAGAAGGATACACGAAATTAAATTCTCTCGGATATTCTAAGATTCATCTCAAATCGTCGGCTGCAACCGCCGCATTAACAAATCGCAGTACGAGACACTTCCCACATACATTTGCATTTAAATTCATGTTCAACCAAGGATGGCAGAATATGCACATAAAATTTATACGTTATATCAGCGCTTGAAATTGTTAAAATATCAAAATCATGGCCTTTAATTAATTGAAGTAGTGAGCATAATTATGAAGAACAAATAAATATTGAATGAAAATTGAAAGATATTAAGATTAAAATTATTTAATTCTGTTCCAATCAATCTTATGACGAAGGTTGAACTAAATTTCATGTAATTCAGGGAACTCAGGTTGGACTCGACAGCTTGATTTTATCTTTAAACGAAGAGCGTTACATACAAAATCAAATAAAAAGAAATATCATCATAGGACCCAAAAAGAAAACTAAGAATCGACGCCGGACCTCGTGCATCTATGTCGTAAAATTTCATCCACATTCATTTAAATTCCTTTTTTAGATTTAGATTTTGAGTCTTGGTTGTTAACTCACCACTAATTAAGAGCATAGTTATAATCCAGGCCGCCATTATTATCCGCCTCCCTTTCAGTACTAAATAAAGATTTTCTTTCATTTCTTCTTTCTATTACAGTCACATCTTTCCCTTCTCGGTGGGAAATATGAATGGAATATAAAACGTGCAGCGCTATAGTTTAATGGCTTGCTAGCCTCGCGCTCCAGGTTTTGTTGGCATTTGTAATTGGAAAATGTTACTTTGGTTAGTTCAGTTTTCTCAGCGTCTAAATTTATGGAATCCTTGCTTGTATTTACATTTAGTACAATTGCATGAAATTCAAAAGGATCTGTAGATTTCAGGTAATAATCTGATAAATATTCATTTAAACTTTTTTGGAGTTCTAATGCAAGTTTTATGCTTAGGTACTTATTTTTAATTAATCCTATTTTTATCTATGATAAGTAGCTTCAGGCTAAATATTGCATTATCTTAACCATTTTTTTAAATATCTTATAATCATCTAAAGTAAAGATCAACTTCAATCGTTAGGTTTATATCCTCCTATGCTTAAAGAACAACTACAAATATAACCATAACCATGTAAGGTTAAATCACAAATATAAAAGCTACAATAAAAAAACAGAAAGATAGACAAATAGTTTTACAGTTACTGTATAAATTATGTATTTGCAGTTTTGGTACAGAACAATAAACACGTGCATTCGAATTGAAAACATCTGAAGGTTTGCACCTTTAACAAACAAGTCGTTTACAATACAATTTTGCAATAGTACAGATTGTGTTTGAGAATCGTTTTACGGCGCAGTTTCTCGGGTTATTACTGGAATGGATGTTGGTTTTGAAATAACTGCACTGAACGAATTTATGTTTTCAATTTTGTTTGCAACGAAATGGTTGCTGCTTAGGATCGTTTATTTCATGCCTCAACTCACATTACGGTAGTTTTCACTAAAGAGTATTGAAATCGTTATTTTATTAACAGTAGCAAACGAGCTGGAATTCCTCCTATAGTAAGTCGTTACTGCTAGCCACAAACATCTACCAACAGTGATCTACATTTATCACTGATGCATTGCTATGGAAGAGGGCTAAGATATTCGCCTCGTGTGTAACTATAGTCGGTATCCACGCTTCATCATTATCGAAACGTAAGAACTGCTTAACAGAGGATTATGAGGGTGGTGGACCTATTGAACTACACAACTGACATCTAGCAAATGTATTTAAAAATACACAAAGTGGGCTCTGATGACCTAAAATTAGACCTTCATTATAAACTACATAAGAAACACGTCAGATTTTTCAAACTTCATTCTGTAAACGTTTTCAAATAAAACAAAAAGTGCTATAAAAATCGAATCACGGAGAATCTTAATAGAGAAAATTATATAATTCCATAGGATTTTATTTCTATATAAAAATATTTTTTCTTTAATTTTCCAGCCACTGGTACTTCAAATACTCTTGCAACTGCATTGAGAGTTAATTAAAATATTAATACATCACTGAACAATATTTTTGATAGCAGATTGCTGGTATTATAGGATTTTGTTTCATTTAACGCGGCAATTTTGATTATAAAAGAAATTTATATATTCTTTATTACAACAACTCATTTTTTATCGTATAAAGGTAGCAAATGAGCTTGCAGTCCACCATGGTAACTGGTCACTGCTGCGCATGGACATCAGTAATCATTCCCAAGTACGACTAAATCATACCGGAATTTGATGCAGATGCGTTGCTACCCCAGAGGACTAAGATGTTCACCTCGTGCATAAGTATAGCCAGCAACCATGCCTTTCTAAACCGAAACACAATAAATTGCTACAGAGAGGATTATGAAGGTGGTGATGGTAATTCCCCGGTCGAACTATACGAGTTCTACCACCTAGCAATATTTTATTACAACAACAAAAGAAGAAAAAACCATAAGTCTTTCATACTGTTATTCTTGTCTCTTATTATCAGCTGGATTGCCTGTTCATTTGCAACGTTAAATAAGCATACGGAAAAAATACTTGAAACACAAACAATATCTAAATGAAACTATTAGAAAATTGTTGACGTTTTATTAGGTGTAAAGCGTGTTATGTCTTTGCTTGCAAACAATTATTTATCTATCGGTTGTCCGTTTTCATCGCCGTTTTGTTGTTAAATTTTACCCTTGATCCAATTAAAAGTTACTTTTTTTCTTCTATTTCCTCGGGGTCACCTGTAAGATTAAAGTAGTCATTAATTAGTACCCTTTCATCAGTTGCTATTTTGTTGTTTGAATGTAAAAGCAAATGTCCATGACTCTCCATCATTTTCCATCAGCCTGCCTAATATATTTGAGTATTTGTGTTTTATGTATAAATACAAATACTAACAATTGTATAGTTTTCAACTATTACCGACTTGTTTGGAGATAGATTCTTTTACACTTGGTGCAAAATAAAAACACAATAACAACCATTATCAGTAAGTAACTGATAGTATGAAGAAAATACGTGACGAAAGAGCCACGTAATCTCAAAAATATATATTTTTAAATGCTTGGATTCCAAATCCTAGACCCCAAAAGAAGCAAAGTCCTTAACAATAAATACGTGACTAGAATGTCTCTAATTACTTCCTCTTACTCTAAATCCTTTAAATGTAGTAAGTATCCTTATCCTAAAGTATTAATTTCATTACATCCCTCCCAATTTCCAAAAGTTATAGAAAGAAAGTTATTTGGAATTTAAAATCCATTTTTATCTGCATCATTGTCTAAATTATCAGTAAAAGATGGTAAATAGATTCTAAAAGTTGAGATTGCTGGAAGGCATATTAAGATCCAGTAAAAATGGTGCTTCATTATTTTGTTTGAGAAAATTTATTCGAGGCTTATATCTTCCAAGTTATCCCTTTCAGTTCCGAATGAATGCTTTCGTCGAACAAATTAGAGAATCTAATTTATCACTCCGAATACACTTTCCATCTACATTAGATTAGACCGGCAATCTATTTTTTCGCGAGCTGAACCCCAACAATTGAATTAGAACTTATATGTATGAGAATACAAAATCAGTAGGTCTAAATCTGTCATGTCATTAAGGTTATTTAGTGTAAATACCACTCGAAATAGAATTTGGATATATCAAAAAGCATTTTTAGTCCAGTCAATCTTTATATATAAAAGGCAAAACTGCAGCCTAAGCAGTCCTTCCTTTCATGATGTAAGTGAGCACTAAGGAAGTATTTTTCGAAATTCTACGGTGAAAAACGGGGGTGAAGTTTGTCTCTTATATGACGCAAACGAAATGCGCGTGTCAGCTAGTAATAAATAAATCTAGATTAACATGTGATAGAACTGCCAGGTGATAGAACTCGCAAATTTCAACTTATATATGCATATCTCATTTCTTAAACCAATCCTTTGCTGGCATCTTATCAGTTAAATGACAATTTTTCTATCAAGTTGGTTGTAATCAATTTTATATTTAAAAATACATATACGAGTAACTAAGATTATTATTAAACTTTGTTGGCACATAAATTTTAACATCAGCGATTATGGTTTCACATAAATTTAGCTACGCACTACAAATTACTTCAAATGTAACTATTTCAGTCTAAATTACATGAACGCTATTGAAACCTCAATTTGAATGCGTAGTTTAGCTGCACTACTGTAATTATATCAAAATATAAACAGCAGCTGTGCTTGATTTTAATATGATGGTGCTACTTTAGCCTATTCTTTTTTGCTTTCATTCTCTGACCAAATAATATCGAATTCACCCAAGTGTTTCTCCAAAGCAACAGTTTTAATATCGTATTACGTTCTTATTATTATAATGTTAAGGGAAGAATGTTTTCTGACGTCTATTAGGGTAGCGGTTTCATAATATCTCATAACAGTCTTATCTTAATAGCATGACCTTTAGCCAGATTTCATTTCGAGCGTGTTACGCCCTCTAGTGGTGTAATGAAAAAAAAATATGAACTAGCCGAGGCCGCTTCTAAGAAAGTCTTTTTGCTACTTGTTACATCGTGGAAGATAAACGATACACATTATTACACATATTAATTTTGTTGTGATGATAATTGAATATATGTTTTGTTGTTGCTGCAATGCTTGCATTTGCTTGGCACTTTCTAAACAACGAGCAAGTTGTAATTCAGAAAGTGACTGTTCTTTGAATTATTTTAATAATTACCTTCTGGGCTTGAAATCACTACTATAATACGAGTCATTATTTTTTATCAAACCAACAACTAATTTTTAGCTGCTCTATGTATATTTGCCATAGAGGCGATGTTGTTTAATAAGATTTTCACAAATTGATTTAGTTGTCGGCTATTCAAGATTATCATAGCCTTCATCTAGCAATTCTAGTGTTCTTTGGTCGTTATCAGGTAGAATTTTAATCATACTTTAGGCTGAACGTAAGTTTTATTTAATGCAATCATAGTCACAATCTTTGGTGTGTAGTTATCAACGCATCGCCGACTTTGAAGAAGAGTTTTTTGCACATTATCATCATCTACTCGCTTGTATTTCTCAGTAAAACAATAACCTAATAGACGGTTGTGTACGAAAAAATCCAATAAGTAGTAAGCCCGTCCAGGGGAATTCAGTGGAAGTTTGATTAAATAGAATTTGCATGAGACCCGCACACCATCTGCTCTTGTAATATATTTTTAATTTATACCCCAAAAGTTGTCAGGGCCCACGAGGGTATTACCGGGATACGCTTGTTTAAAATTATACGCAACTTTGGCTAAATAATTTCCTTTGCAAACAACGTCCTTCGCTCAATCTTTCTCAAGAGTGTGTAAATAACCGTCGGTTAGGGTGGTAAATTTGGATTTTTTAAAAGTAAACAGTCGTCAAACTTACCGGTTTTTATTCTTGGTTTTCCGAAATAGCCGGATCCTTGGGAGAAGACTTGATTACCTGAAGATTGGAATTGAAGTTTATATTCGGAAGAAAGAAAATGGTATAGTTACAAACAATGGCATGGATAGAAACTATTATGTATTTACAGAATGACTACCGCATTCCAGATTTATAATTAATATGATTAATGGACCTATACAGTGTGCCTAAAATTTAGAACAAAAATCTTAAAAACACTTTCATAAAGTAAAAAAAAACATAATAAGCAAATTAAGAACTTCAAGCAAACTTAGAACTTGCTCAAACTATATTATATAGATTGATTGAATTATGAAATGTGTCTAAAATTGGAAAAATCAAAAGGACGTAACGTAACCAAATACTTTATTTTGACGCTCATTTCCCAATGGCACTATTCATATTATATTTCAGTAATGGAATTCTCACATTTGGCCGGATTTGTGAATTCGTTCACCGCCGCGCCGCGTTCTCAAAGTGGGTACGATCGTTTAGAAATTGTAATATATTAAATTTGATGAATGGAATTCAATTCTCGTAAGTTGTTGCTATAATTTTGATATTAAAGTTGCTTCGGTTTTCATCTATTTTCATAAATTAAATTTTGACTCGTAAATTTGTAAAAAAATACTTGTTATTTAACTTTGTAAATTATATTACATGAAATAAAATGAAAGGATTATGGAACAAAGGAAGGAATTTTAAAATTTTTATATAATTTTTTTTTCAAAAGTACTCCAGTGAAAAAGGAATTAAATTACTTACTCATACCACTTCCGGCTATCGCTTCAGCTAAGCTCTGTCCTAAAACTAGACCTCCAGGTTGATAGACTGAAAAGCCCTGTTCATAAGGTTTTGGGTATAAGTTTGAATAGTATCCTGTTAAACCATCCAATTCGTTTCCTTTCATTTGCCCTGCAAATTGATGGGTACTGTATGGTGGTAAATTGTATAAACTGGAGCCAGACTGGGCGTTGGCGAAAGATTCATCTCCAAAGGAAGATCCAGAAAAACCGTAGCCTCCATATCCTGAAGATCCTGAGAAAGCACTGTTTGATTCTGAAGCTAACTGAGAGCCTGCAAATTGGTAGGAATTACCAAATGATGAGGATGATCCAATTTGAGCATTTGCCATAGCAGCAGCATTTGCTAAGCTTCCACCTCCAGAGTAGTGAGACTGGCCTCCTGCAAAAGAATATATAATAAGGTGTAATCTTGACAGTTCAGGACGTGCATCATATGATGTTTCTTATTTAGCATTCATATAATTTTCTTATCATGTCAATCACACTATGTAAATGCTATCTATCCGTAGATATCTTTAATCATATCTAAATATATAAAAAGATATCTAAAGTGTAACTTTAGATCTAAGCACTGTTATCTTCCTGGTATGCGACTAATGTATGTATATACTTTTCCAGTAAATTTGCTTCGTTAAACAAATGTTTAATTACATCCTTAATATGAATATATTTGAGTAATTTCTTTGTCAAACTAATGATCGCAGATACTCAGGAGAATTTTATTAAATGGTTCCGACAAAACGATATCAAACGAACCAATGCAGCAATGCTTGAAACTGTTGTGAACTTTTAATAATACGCCTGTCACTATTATGACAGCCACCATATGTTGCCATTTAATTGAGTTTATTAAATAAAAATGAAATTAAAACCTACTCTTTTGTTCACAGTATTTAAAGTGTTAATTTACTTCTATATCTAAATAATAATTGTTTTGTAATAAACTATTATAAAATTAATTTGCTACATAAATTGGAACAAGAATTTCAGAATTAAGAAACATTATCTTGACCTATAAATGGATACGTGGATGTAATACCAAAAATATGCAATGAAATACGTGATTGTGTTAAGTATATTAGGATTGAATGAAAAACAATATTTAACACAACAAAGGTTTAAATAACCTTATGAACCAAAACTACATCTTCTATCTATACATATAATAAAGCTAAAGAGGGTCGAAAGTCTGTACATGGAATATATTCAAAAAAAAGTTAGCTGG
>DWNR01005002.1:0-10454 GCA_018250455.1 Polygonus leo
TGATAACCTCTTATTTTTGAAGTCGGTTAAAAATACACTAAATACTCATCAGAAATACTCAGAATTAATGGAAAAAAACTATCGTCTTGGATGTACCACAAGGCTTAAACAATTCTATCAAAATCGATCATTACATCAAATGAGTAAGTCTTAAAATAATATTCAAGCTTCCTTATATTTTTATAACGAAACCATTCCTTTATAACTGAAGCTTCTTTATAATCTCTTCCTTTATAATATCTAGTCCTCCTTTCCTTTACAATATCTTGCCAGTCTAACTATTTTTAATCTATAATTATAATATTAAACCACCTTTTGGACTGCATTTTAACAAGCTCATGTTTAAAATAAATGCCATCAAAAGGTTGCCTAGCCAAATTATTCTTGGCTGGAAAAAAATATTTGGAATAATGACAAGCATTTTTGGATTTCTGCGAAGTCACACCAGCATCATCAATAATTGTCGAGTACTTTACATACATAAGTATGTATGGAAACGTGTTATTATGTTTATAAAACTTAGTAAATAAGAGTTTTTTTTTGTAGATTTAAAGTCCAGTCAGTATGAATGGCGACTTCGAAATACATACATATCTATACTAATATTATAAAGCTGAAGAGTTCGTTTGTTTGTTTACTTGAACGCGCTAATCTCAGGAACTACTGGTCCGATTTGAAAAAATATTTCAGTGTTAGATAACCCATTTATCGAGGAAGGCTATAGGCTGTATAACGTAACGCTACGCCCAATAGGAACGAAGTATCCACAAAAAATATTGCAAAAACGGGGAAAATTTGACTCTCTTTTATATGACGCAAATGAAGTTGCGCGGGTTAATAAGTGTCGAAATAAATACATAGTCTACGTCAGCCCATAAAAAATCCACTGCTAAGACACTCAAAACTCAGAATAGAAAGATTCTCCAATACCATTCTCCATAGTGCTGAAATGCAGATTAGTAGATTTGAGTTAACTTCACTTATCATTGCGAACTCTTTAAATAATTTTCAGGTCAGATTTTTCAATCACCATCGAAGAAAATAATACGAATAAGATGATATCTTCGGATTTTTAGAGGTGAACCTGGGGTTCAAAGCCAAATAGAATTCTTAGCTCTCAATATGTTACTATAACACCAGCAATATTAAATATTTATTTTTATGCTTCAAAGGTCAAAAACCTATAAATCTTCAGCACTTAGGGTCCTGACCTTAAGTTTACAAGACAATGACAATAACACAGATTAACTAGGGCAAAATGTAAATGGACGCCCAAAGTCGTTGACTTAAGATATGCGAATATGGTTTCACGAAAACAACGTCCATGTATGGATATCAGTACCCGCTAAAGCCGAGGTTATCAAATCCAATAAAAATAAACAGGAATAGTTTAATTTAATTAAAATATAATCAATTGCCCATTAATTATAAGGTCAATGTCTGTTTGATTTTAATGCGCTTTTATTATTAGCTTTACTATTAACTGACAAACAATATAATCCAATCTTGGACGTTAATTTTAAACTACGATGTTTAACGAGTCGAAATAAAAGTCATATGAGCAAGTTCGGATATCAATACTATAATTGGCCATCTAGGTGAAGCCCATTTAGAAGAAGATTGAAGCTTGTATCATGGTAGAGCCAGCAAGCAGAAAATGGCACTCTTCAATGAATCAACTCTTCGAAATTAAGGTTATTTGTTTTCTTTGCTCTTCTGTCTGAATGTCATAAAATGTATCTATTGAACCTTAATAGATAGACACACGATTTTTACAGACTGGATTACTAAGGTACACTAAACATTAATAAAGTTCAAAGATCCTGACATTATTCCGTATTTTATCATCTTATCATCTACTATCATATGTGGCCACTTTCAATTTACACACAATATAGCTGCAATCAAACAGTCGTAATATACCTACTAAAGCAAATCTAATTCCAAGGACTCACCAGAGGCGGGGTCCTTCGGATGGGGCGGGGGCGGCGCCGGCGGCTGCTCCGTGGGACTCTTGCAGAGCACCGTGCACGTGCTGAGGGCGCGCGGGCACGCCCGTCTGAGCGCTCGGCATGTTTGCGCGCCACCTGGAATAAGAAAACGTCTTTTAGCACACATTGGATTTAACATCATCAGCACATCACATCACATCACATGGCTGGGTTCGGGTCTCCTCGAGTTAGGACAGAGTCAATCGCGCTGGCCAAATACGAATTGTTGGACTGTACATATACACAACGTTCACGGTTACCTATAATGAAGGAATATGAGGTGAGATGCAGAGGCCTGTAGCACGTTTTTGAAAAGCACGCCATAAAACACGACATTGCATCGCTTCACGACTTTGCTACGTGCTACGTTGCGATGTCGTATCTAATGTATAGGTTTTGAGCCTTATACTAGACATATCATTTTTGCTTATACATAAATAAACATTCTATCTGAATCATTCGTGAAATGATCTGCCGTGTCTGACACATGACTAATCGCCATGTCACCCAATCACGCATTGTTCGCTCGTTAACAATGGAGGTCGGATCTGCAATGTTTTCCTGTATCCTCTTCCCCTCAAACCACTTTCTTGTTTCGGCCTAATTTTTTTATCAGACATATAAAGACAGCAAACGAGCAGGCAACATCCACCTAATAGTGGTCACTGAGTGGTCACTGCCGCGCATAGACATTTTTAATCAATCCCAACACAATAAATTGCTTTGCTTTGAAGGATTGAGATTGCCGCTGTTACCTCCTCGGTTGGTTTACCAGGTGGTAGAACTCGTTTGGTTCGACCGGGGAGGTTCCACCGCCACCCTCATAATCCTCCGTGAAGCAGTTCTTGTGTTTAGGTTTGGAGAGGCGTGGTTGCCGGCTATACTTATATACGAGGCGAACATCTTAGCCCTCAGGGGTAACAACGCATTTGTGATCAAATTCAGTGATGATTCAATCGTACTTGAGGATGATTACTGATGGCATGGGCGGCAGTGACCACTTACCATCAGGTGGACTGCATGCTCGTTTGCTACCTTTATACGATAAAAAAACGACACGAATTCTATCACCTGGCTATCTACCATATTCATATCATTGGTTGTATCATTTTCCTTATCGATACTTAAATATTCTGAATGATGGTGAAATGATTTGCCTTGACTGACACATGACAAATCATCACACGTCTCCCAATCATGCATTGTTCACTCGTTAACAATGGAGGTCAGATCTCGCTAGAGATGCCCAAAAACTGCATTGTAATCGTATCGAATTCTTTTGTATCATAGCACGATATTATCACTTTGTATCGATATATCATATCTTAACCATATGATACACATTCAACCTCAAAATGTACATTATATGTGTGTAATAAGTGAATTGTAAGACAAAACAATTTTTAATATCTATCTAAAATATATTTAAATATATTACAAGTCTATATTTATAAAAGAAACCTGCACTCGTTCTATAAGCAATTTTGTAAATGGTATCTCTTAATACGAATAACAATATGTCCAATGGCCCCGGTTATCATCTTCTTGTTATGACTTCATAAGAAACTTAAAATATGAACAATGAAACATTGTCATAGTTTGATACAAAAATAATCTATACTAACATAATGAAGTTAAAAAAGTTTGTTTGACCACGCTGTCCTTTCCCGTGTTTCCCCTATATCAGTCAAATTTACAAAAATATTTTTTTGTGTTTTGTACGCTCATTCATGACGAAGGCTATAGGATAACTAGTGTAATACATTTATAGAAATAAAATATATCAAGCGTGACGTATCAAATATCAACATACCGTATAATGCTTTATCGATGCTCTGATGTATAGTATCGTCATGGACATCTCTACATCTCGATTGTTTTCCTGTATCCCTTCACAAGAAACTTTCTTGTTTCGGCGAATTGTCATGTCATTCGAACAAAGCTTGGGTCGCATCTAACGACACCGTGCGTGATGGACGTGTATTATAGAAATGGTCAAGTGTGAGTTGGACACACACAAGGGGCTTGTTACCAATCTATACATATAATAAAACAGTAAAATTCGTTTGTCTGTAAATTGAATATATTTACGAAAAACTAATTGGGGGCGTTGTTCAAATAGTATTAGAACACTTTTCAATTTTTTTTTAATTTTTTTGTCTGTCTGTTTGTCCAGGCTAAAGTACTCCGAAAGTACTGGACGGATTCGAATGAAACTTTTTTGGTGTATAGATACTAAGCCTGGTCAACATTTAGAGCACTTTTTGCTGCGGGAAAATCGCTCATTCCTACATATGGCAGAACAACGTTTGCCGGGTCAGCTAGTAAATAATATTAAAATAAGGTGTTATAATAATATAGTTTATGTGTACTTTCCTCAACAGATGTCGTTGTACTCAAATTGCAATATTAGATGAATAAATATATTTCATTTCACTATTTGGCGTTGTATAAAATAAGTGGGTCTATTTTAGTTTAGTAAATGACTTATATTTTTGTCTTTGTTTTATAGCGATTGTAACAAATTGAACTGTCTATCTATTACACTTCAACAAATCGGTAAGTCATGGACGAATAATTGACAAAGAAGATTTATAATACGCTAACGATTCTGTTCGCAGCGTTTAAGAACCCTAATATGTAATACATTTTTTCAATCCGTTGCCATTACAACCCGCTTCGAATGTACTTAATCTTCCCACCCCAACTTAATATGCTAGTTCTTTACAACCCCCATCATTAAATTGCAAGAAATTCTCATTAAATTCAGACACTATATCGAAAATACAATATCGCAATTCAAAACGGTCAAGGTTAACCCTGCTTTCGAGTTTTGCTAGCAGGTGTGCCCTCGCCCAGTTACGAAATTCAATAGTTGTCCTTTAACGACTGTAAGGTGTACAATCTATACAATGACTGCTAAATAAATATTTTTTAAAGTATAAAGGTAGCACATAAACATGTATGGACTCTACCGCCCATGGATATTTGTTATCCACATTTTGAGTTTAACCACAGATGTAATTTAAAATGAAGTTTCTTGTGAAGCAATTTTTGTGGTTCGGCGTGGTTGCCGCCTACACTTATACACAAGGCGAACATCTTAGTCCTCAGGGGTAACAACGCATCTATAATCAAACTTAGGTATGATTAATTTGTACTTGGGGATGATGATTTGAAGACTGTATTTAAACATGATGCGAACTTAGTTCTTACGGACTGTAACACATCTGTGTGGTCCGCCTCAACTATCAAATTCGAAAAAAAAAAGATTACTTAAACCGTCATACACTCAAAATTTAAGAACCTAACTCTCCTTAAACGCATTTATTTCAATATACAACCTTCTGAATAACCTTCTTATTTCTTTAATTATCTCACGTTGTGTACAAAACATCATTATTTTGTATATACTTTATGCAAATTTAATAAATTACATGTGAAGACAAGTATACTCTCAAGATACTCTCAGCCTAATTAAAAATATAGCTTATTTAAAAAAAGACAATGCTAACTTTTTTTTATTGTGTAAAGGTAGCAAACGAGCATGCAGTCCACCTGATGGTAAGTGGCCACTGCCGCCCATGAACATCTGTAACCATCCTCAAGTACGATTGAATCATACCAAGTTTGATCACAGATGCGTTGCTACCCCTAAGGACTAAGATGTTCGCCTCGCGTTTAAGTATAGCCGGCAACCATATATATGGTATGGTTCTGGTTATTAATGGATAAACCTACTTCCGTTTTTACTTGAATAGGCGTGGTTAAATTAAAATTTATCAATTTTTATCTCAGTTTTATTTCATTTTCAATTACATACTATCGTGAGAATTTCTTCCTCGTTTGATTCCTTAGCTCGAGTTTACTCTTACATTGAGGAGGTTTCAACCGTAGTCCAGGTAGAGAGTGTAGTATCAAAGGTCATTTGAGATATTTTTGGAAATCACATATATTTTTCTCACGATGTTTCCCTAGACTAGAAAACAATTGACAAAGAGTTTCTAGAACGTCCAAACCTTTTAAAAAGTTGATGTGTGTGCTTGGAAGGGCCAATAAGAATTTAGTCCACGACAAATTATAAAAAACCCATTACGTGTTGACGACTAACACTTAAAATAAAATAAATGTTACGTAAAGCAAAACATTAAAATATCCCACTCGTTAGGCTTTTCGATAATCTAAATTTATCACAAGACTTAGATCTATAAACAACAGTATAGGCTTATGCAACTGTTATTTTATACTGCTTTTCATTTCCATAATAATATAATTAGAGTTCTTTACGTCCACAACTGAACCCTTAGAAGATCATTCGTACGTCAATTGGTACGTCTGTCCATACGTCACAGAAAATTTGCTTAGAATCTATTGCACCGATATTTATTTTTTAATTTAGCAGGTCCTACTTTTAAATAGAGAATAAAAATATTTTTCAAATTGTGCTGTGGAAAATATGAATGAATATTATTGAAAGGTATTGTCGTAAAGGTCATCAATACACATTTTTTTAGATGATAACTTTAATAATAATTTAACGACATTCGGTCATGCCGATATAATGGAAAAATCAGAAAAAATGTATATTGTGTATTACGAATATTATACTTCAAACTGCTGCAAATTGCTGAATTGTTTTTCAAGTGCAAGTCAAGTGAACGAAGCATCAAATTCAAAAACAAAAAATCCCTGCAAAATTATCATACGGAACCCTTTTAACGCGTCTACACCTTCCACTAGACCACTTTTGCTTTCTTCCAATGACCAACAGTGGCAATAATTTTAAAGCACTTTCGTTTCCCCGTCACAGATAATAAGAACGTAAATTGCATGCAATCAACCCGTGCACTTTCCATCTCGGTTACCTAACAGACTAATGGCGTAATAATGACTTCCATATTTTGGGAGATAGAAAAATTGCTACACGTGACGTGAACGGTCGTGTGAAATTAGCCTTGAACACGCACCATCATCGACTTTGTTTACGTATATTAAAAGAAGCAAAAGAGATAAGTGGCTACTACATCCTCATGGAATACTCTCATTACAGGACCATGCAAATGCAATCCTGAGGACTGAAGTGAGCGCTACTTGTGTAACCACAACTTTCCAATCAAAACAAATTACTCGTATACAACTGCTACACGGCGGCAACAAATATGACGGTGTTACGACACTAAGCGAGTTGTAAACAGGTTCCATGTTTCAACCAGTTTGGATAAATACACAAACAACAATATAACATACATAACTTTTATATGTAAACAAAAGAACGTGTCTCTGATTGAGGCAAACGTATATTTTAATATTTACAAACTTGAAAGAAAATTTTAACTCATTTACTTCGAGGGAGACCGGGGAGGACCACCGCCACTTTATACGATAAAAAAGGAAGCAAATCTGAGGTTCGACGCCTATTTCAAAAACAATGTATGTGTGTATAAGAAATTAATGATTAATTTAATTTTACTTGCTGCTTGCTTCCTTACGATGTTAGCAAATGCTTCCACGAAATAAAAAAAGATGCGTGTATAGTAAACCCCGAAAACAAGGGTCCTCAGAAGTAGAATAGTAGAACTCTTTTAAAAATTTCAATGTACAAATTTCAACTTAATTGGTCCAAATGGACTATGACGTAACAACAGACAGACATCAGTGAGATTATAAGGGTTCCATTTAGTAATTAGTAAATATATTATATTAGTGAATCCGTAAGAAATAAAAATTAATAAATCGCATAAAACTAATATGGAAAATCTTATAGCATTGTATGTTTAGAATTAACTCAACAGTTTAGAAGCTCTACACATTCACAATCCCTTCAAAGGGAAAGTGTTTCTGCATGCTCGTTTGCTACCTTTATACGATAAAATCAAATCTGAAGTTCGACGCCCATTTCAAAAACAATGTAGTCGTATGTTTGTATAAGAAATGAATTATCAGTTTAATTTTATTTGCTAATGGCTTCCTTACGATGTTAGGAAATGCTTCCACGGATTAAAAAAATGTGTGTATAGTATATCCCAAGAAACAGAGGAAAGCCATTTTACAATTTTCATTGTAAAAATTTCAACTTAATTGGTCCAAATCTACTAGGTTAGACATAAACAGACAGACACGAGTGATATTATAAGAGTTCCATTTAGTCATTCCCAATTGAAACATTAAGAAATAAAAATTAATAAATCGCATAAAACTAACATGGAAAAGCTTATAGCATTGTATGTCAAAATAAATGACAAGACGACCATACGAAACAGGTTTTCATAAAGCCTTACGCGGTAGCCAAACCTTGTCCCACTTCGGATTAACTCTACAGTTTAGAAGCTCTACATTTACAATCTCTTCAAAGGGAAAGTGTTTCTGTAGTCTGTATGTGAGATATTTTTTTTTATCGTATAAAGGTAGCGCACGAGCATCCACTCCACCTGATGGTAAGTGGTCACTGCCGCCCATGTACATCAGCAATAATCCCCAAGTACGATGACATCATACCTAAGTTTGATCACAAATGCGTTGCTACCCCTGAGGAGATGTTCGCCTCGTGTATAAGTATAGACGGCATCCACGCCTCTCCAAATCGAAACACAATAATTGCTTCATGGAGGATTATGAGGGTGGCCGTGGTACCTCCCCGGTTGAACTACATGAGCTCTACCACCTGTAGATTTACTTCGGACACCACTTCGGATTAACTCTACATTTTAAAAGCTCTACATTTACAATCTCTTCAAAGGGAAAGTGTTTCTGCAGTCTGTATGTGCGATATAAAAGAAAATGCATCTTAGTCTAAAACGGCATGATATCTTTCATTTAATTCGTAAGTTTTTTTACGAGTCATATGGTGACTGGTAAAAAAACTTACGAATTAAATGATAAAATTGGGGTTTTACATTAAAAACTTGCACTACGACGACTAATCCATGTATATCTATGTATAGAAAAATGAATCCCTATATTCCTTAGTTATGGCATCACGCGTGAACGGCTGGACGGATTTCGCTAATGGTTCTTATTCAAGAAAATCTTCAGAAAATTGTGGGGAAAATTGGAAAATTCAAGGAAACTTAACGATCCTATGAACTTTTCTATTCTATTTATAGTTAAGACAGTACAACTTTATACAGGAAGGAACAGACAGGACAGGATTATAATTGAATCTTACAATTATGAGTAACAAAACCTTAGCATAATTTGATACTGTGATATATACGCTTCTTATGGGCAAATATCGTATTAAATATCGATATATAGTAAGATAATACGTATTCTCCATAATATAATATAGTATATAGCCGATACATTTTCACTCGGTAACAGTAAAAAGACACAGTTTATCTTATGTGTGTCTGGGTTAAGTAAGTAACCTTTGTCAGAAAAAATGTAATCTTACTAGTTCAAGGTGCGGTGAGTCAAAGTTGGCCCTGGCCTTCATACAGACACGATGGACCGCATCCATATGTAGTAAGCATATCTATATTATTATGGTCCTGAGTTTTGTATATGTGGGCTAGTTAGTGCTATACAATACCATACTATACTATACTAGACGAGAGACTTAGGTCGTAGTTGTTACAAAATTCAAAAGCTCTTATTAATTACTACCTGTGCCGGCGACATCGCACGCGTAGAATTTAACAAAAAAGTCGTTGTTCACTTCGCAGATTGTAACGTTATTATTTATTTTATTTTATATAATATAATTCTGAAATAAAAAGTAAGCCTAAGTTATTCCTTATTACATCCAGTGAAAGTCCAATCAAAATCGGTCCAGCCGTTCCAAAGATTAGCTAGACAGATAGATAATTAGAAAAAAATTGTAAAAAATGTTATTTTGGTATAAGTACCGTGTATACATACGCATATGCATTTAGAGTAAAGCAGTTATTTTTATATTACAAAAAGACCCTCCAATTTTGTTTATTTGTATAGATAAAATGTATACAACAATAAAAATGAAAGTCAATATTATTTCAACCAATAAATTTGATTCATTCGTAAGTTTAAAGCAACCCTCTTAGGCTAGGGACGACTGAAACATAAAGGCCAACGGAAAAGCGTATTATATAAATTAACACATGAGATAATTTTTATCTATGACTAGCTGTATACTTCGCGCGTTGCTACGCCACCAAGTAAAATAAACTGTCGAAAATAGATCGTACCAACTCGGAAACTTTCATGGGCTCATGCACTACAACTTTGCTAAAGATCATTACATGATCAAATGCATCATAGTTTACGATTCTATAAAGGATATACAGACAAACATACATTTTTATATATTAAGAAGATTTCTTGATGGAGCCAATTATGAAGTTGCGGTCAAAAACTCGTAAAAGTATACACTTGTAAGTGGATTAAGGACATTTTAAAGGTCTTGCCATGCCGCCCATGGACATCAGTAATCATCCTCAAGTACGATTGAGCCATACCTAAGTTTGATCACAGATGCGTTGCTAC